>JABSTQ010009633.1:600000-760967 GCA_013358835.2 Ixodes persulcatus | reverse complement strand
ACCTAGCCGAGGAGAGGGGAATGCCCGTCGCCCAAGACGGGAAGCGAAAATAAACCAGTTGAGTTTTGGTATGCGCGCTCTCTTGATATTTCTTCTCGACCTCGCTATCGCCATCTCCATGTGTGTGTGAGTGCGTGGGAAGCTCATCGAACCATTTTCCCAGTCGTTAGGACCACTTTGGGGGAAGGATTAGCCCAGGCTTAGCCGAACGCTCGGGGCCAGTCTGGCTGGTGTCAGTCGCTTCCGGGGAAGCGCCGCTGAAGGACTCCTCTCCCTCACGTAACGTGTCAACCCTTCTGACTTCTACCTGCGGCTGGCGCCGAGGCGGCGGAACGCGACAATGTGTGTTCTGCGCTTTCCCGATTCTTATCCGCCACGGTGGCGGGAGGGGGGATTAAACGGCTCCGGCTGTCTGCGGGGAAACAATCCAGGGATCGTTCAGCAGCCAATTCGAAGACCTTGGAACTGTTTCCCACCCCCTTTGTAGGATTCCAGAGGGGGGGGATAATCGTCGTCTCGCCTTTCCCAAATGTTAAGCTCCCCTTGGGGGAGAGCTCCGCTGGTCCAATTGCCCTCGGTCGCTTCTGGAGAAGCACTGCCCACGGAATCCTCCTCTCCCTCGCATGTCCACAAAAACCCCGACCGTTCGAGAGACGGTCGTCTTCGATCACATATCTCGCTATGAAATAAACCTGTTAAGTTTTCATGACTGACTGGTTTGGATGTTGTTCGTGAGAAAGGTTGGACTCCAGCGAGATGACCATGCTACCCGAGATACAAGGCTGGGCGTCGACACCTAACAACCTCCCCTCCACCCCCTTAGCCGAGTCTTGCGGTCATAGTGGACTTTTCCCGCCTGTCTTCGCCTTTCAACCAGTGGTGCCAATTTAGCGGCACAGGATGGCTCCACAGAGGGACAGAGGGAGCAGGGAGCCTCGATACCAAAGCCGCCGCCTCCGTACAGGGTGGAGAGACGCTTTGGACGAGCCCGCGCCGCAAAGCTGCTATGTTAGGTTCTGAACTTTGAACAAGCACCGCTTTCCCTTTGCCGGTACATTTCGCGTCTGGTAAACTTGTCCACTCATCTCTCTCCATTTTTTTTATTAAATAACAAAGACGTTGCCAAGGAAAAACAGATGGCCGAATCTACTGCCCTGCTTCGGCAGCACAAATCTAGTTTGCTGACCAAATAATCACTACTTAAACAAAACCAAGTATTAAAAAAAAAAAAAAAACTCAGAATTATTTTTATTTTTGTTGTCTCGGGGGGGAGGGGAAGGGGGGGGGGCTGCCCCCCCCCCCCCCCCCCCTGAATCCGCCCCTGAGTAGAGGTCCCACGCCCGTCGTCCGCCGCCATCGCCGTACAGCCTGCGAGTTCCACTATACGCGATACGCTGCCGCTTGTCTCTGCAACTTGTTTTTTCAATCAACGTATTTGCAGCTTTTTAGAAACCACAAAAACTGGGTTTCACATTTTTTCTATTTTTAATATTGAGTTTGTGCCTTCAATGACCCACGACTTTGATTAAATTTTGTGGTTCTGTCTATACCTTAGAAAACGGCCTGTGACCACAGAGAAAAGGGTGAGTGCGACTCAATCCGGCCAGTTCTCGATCGGCGGTTTTTGGGCGAAAAGAAACTGAATTTCGAGCTGAAAGTTTTGTTCTGGGTAGTTGGGCTCTCATACATCATGTACAGCTAAAAACCTTGGTGAGCATAAATACCCTGTCAGTGTCCCTTTAATTTACATCTATGAATTCGAAGGTAGTCCTTCCACAGTCCTTGCATAATTTCCACTCTAACTAAATGTAAGTACCATTCTTCAAAACTGCAAAGATATTATACTTCAGCCTCTGTCACACTTTCTATCAAGTTCGGGTACCTTTCTGGGTTTCTTCATTATAATTCACAACTGCTCAACACTTGGGTCCCAAAATGCCCCCGGTTGTCTGGCTGGTGCTAATAAAATAGATTAAACTTTGTGGCAAATAAACCTGTGTTTATTTGGACTGCTGTGCTTGCCAGTTGGGAAGTTTCGACCCTGAATTTCTTTTGTCGCGGCTCTATGTGCAGTAGCAGGCACTCCCGTTTTTCTAGTGGGAGCTCGAAAAGTAGTTGCATCTCATTTACCGAGAGTCTGAGGAAGACTAGGTTCTGGACGGGGATATTGAACTGTAGTTTGATACAAACTACAGTTCACTTTTCCCTGTCGGGAGGCAGGGGTTCGGACGTACCTCGGTATCCTTGGTAAGAGGAGGCCTGCCCCTCGCGTAGCCTCAATAAGGAGGCCCTCTGTGGCAGGGCTGCTGAGGTGCCCTGCGGCTCTGGCCACTGGTCTCGGGGGTGGTGAATCCCTTGGCGACAGAGCTGAGTGCCCTCTTTGCAGCAGGTTCCCTAGCCGGGGAGGGGGTTGCCAGGCTTCCCAAGCACTTTCAGGGTCTCATTCCTGGTTTTGAGTTTCTCCAGGAACGATCCCCCAAAGAGCTTGGTTGAGCCCTCGTACCCACAGTCATGTGCCACAATGTGGTGGAGGTCTGGGGAGACCCTCGCTATGACACAATCCTGGCACTTGGGTGTGAGCATCGCGAAGAGCCGCCCTATGTGGGAAAGTGCTGCCACAAGGCGCTCAGCCACCACGTCCCTTCTGATGGTCTCCTTCTCAAGGCATTCCTCCAGGAGGGAGACGAAAGGTCCCATGGCGGAGGGCATGGTGAGCTGGGCCTTCTTGAGGGCCTAGTCCCGGGCAGTGATGGACCCCACTTCCGAACTGTCCAGGCTCCTTTTCTCTTTGGCCAGGTCCCGCATCCCTGGGTTGAGATCCGGAACCGTGGTGAAGGAGAACTGCGGACGAGGGTAGTTCGCTGTGGCGGCCTACCTGTATAATGATGGGCGCATCTAAGTGGTTGTAGTAGGTTCGTGGGGATGTCGTGTCATAAATAATGAGAACGAGACCGTTGGCTTTGAGAATTGTTTAAACAAAGAAGATATAAAGAAAACTATTTACAGCAATGGTATTAGCAAAGGTTCTACAAAAATATTTAGAACAGCGATATCAGTAGACGTTACACACGCGGCTTCCACAGTTCTTAATGACAATAGAAAAATGTTCGTCATACGTCGGGTCTTGGAGTCTTCTGTCGTTGCGAAGGTGGAGATGGCTGAGCGGGCGGGGTGTTGGGTTCCGGGTCTTCAGAAGTCCGGATGAACCCAGCGAGGGCGGAGGGCAGGCTGACGAGTCCCTGAGTTCCCGGCCTTGTGGAACCAGGACGCACTCAGCGGGAGCGGTGGCCAGGCCAGCGCATTCTTGAGTGTCCGGCCTAGTCGAACCGGGACGAACTCAGCGGTCAGCCAGCTCCTCGGACCGCTTGTTTTCTTCTCCCTCTTTTCGTTCTTTTTCGCTCGTGCCTTTTCTCCGGCCGTCGACGGTATATCTCGTGGCACGCGGGGCCACGTCATGGCGAAAACATCTGTAGCCCGGTGATGGTTCTCAGCCGCGCACATCACAAGAGTCCCTTTTTACGAGTTTTTTTTTTCCAGAAAAAGAAACAACTATGTTAGGTGCGCGAAGGTTACACATATCAATAAACCGTACACAGAAAACACTTGAAGGACAAATATTTCAAACCGCATGCATTCATCACCGAACATAAACCACACCTTATCTAGACTAGACTAGGCGGCTCATGTAATCCGCACCTACGTTCTCGGAGCCTCTGATATGTTCAGCAGGAAAGCACTGTTTTTGCAAGGCCAGGCTCAACATCCTTCAGATTGTCGGATACCGTCACAGCTTCAGACCTGGTTTGTCGCATACAAAGCATTTGACCTGAAGTGACCTGGCCTGACCTCCAGTTCCTGCGAAGCCTTCACCCCAGTTGAAAGCAGGTGCACTTGTTGCGGAGCACGTGTCCAGACCACAGCGGCCCCGTCTATTCCAACACGCCACCCCAGACGCCGACGCCGTGCCAACGCCGCCGCCGACCAACCGGCTTCAAGCTGAACCCTGGGTTTTCCGGTACCTGCATTGTCGCCTCTCCAGCGCACAACACCTCCCAAGACCCACCGCCACGAAACAAGAAAGCGTTAAGTTGTTACAGCGAACTTTCCGGTTGCCCTTAGTGAGCAGCATTGAAGCAGAGTGCCGACATTGCGAGAACAATCTGTCGAACGTGCGTTCCTGTAACGATTCCCCCAAAGTCATACCATTCATAGTTTTTTTGTGTGTAAATTTAATTAGTGTGTTTTCATTTTGCCATATTGTTTTCTAATATAACGCTGTTTTCTACTTCAAACGGTCTCGTCTTTCTTAATTCACGTACCTGATACACACGATTCTTCACAGTGATAATCCCTAATTATGTTAGTCTGAGTGGCAAAAGTGCCTCCACCAAACCCGTGAGAAAGCAGCATCACACATGCAAAAGACAGTCTGCAGATTCAAATGCGATTTGCCTCGACATTTGGGCCTTGCATGAAGGCACAGCAACCGATTCAAGGAGAATCACATGAAGCATAGATGTCATGGATGACTCTCGTTCGGATGGTGCCTGCACGCTGTCTTTTGTATGATGTGTAAGCAGTGTGACTCTGGATTTAAAAGTATATTTATATATTTACTTGCAGTACCTTTCAGACTTATTAAGAGCATTGCGTAAGGGGTGATATTAGAGCAACTACACAAATACAAAACTATGGAACGCACAAACATTAGACAAATCTATTGCACGAGCACTGCTCATTATTGTGGAAATGAATGCATCGAATATTATACACATGACTAATACTAAACAGCGCACAAAATGTCGGCGGAAGAGGAAAGGACAGTAGAACGAAAGAGTGCTGACTCCCAACTGATTTATTTAGAAAGAAGTGAAAAGAAGCCACGAAAATTGAATCCCACGTGAAGTGAAGACAAAGTAAAAGAAACAAAAAAAGAAACGAAGAAGAAAAGGAAGAAAATACAGTCTAAGCTCGTTATAACAGACCTTGGTTTTGAAGATTTTGGTCTGTTGTAAAAGAAGTATGTTGTATGCAGATATGAAGTTTAGTCAATGGCGCATAGAGGAAAACCAACCGAACTTCACAAATTGGTATGTTATATCCAAATGTCTGTTGTTACCAGGTCTGTTATAATGAGCTTAGACTGTATGTACAGACTAGATCTATAGATTTGAGAAAAAAAGGAAAGAAATTAAAAAAAGGTAAAAAAAAGAAATAAATGAAAAAATTGGAAAACGATACTTTCACCCTTGGCCGGCCAAAGTTACTGCGCATAGGCGTTGGCCAAAAAAGACACCTCCTTAGCACTCAGCGACAGGGACAGTTGGCTGATGTATTGCTGTCCTAGTTTTTGAATTTGAAAAGCCTCGAAGATCTCTCAAGTAGTCCGGTCTTGAAATCTCCCAAGAGCTGTTGTTTCACCATGCTCTGACTGGGTTACTTGCTAGTTTTGTCAGCCACTTCTCTTTTTATTTTTAACAAACTCCTAAACAAGCTTTTTTATTTCAATATATCAGTCATGCTTGTGTGTATGAGTAGGGAGGACATCATGAAGCTTTTCAATGTTTTGCATTTGTACCTTTATCAGAAAGAGTAGATTTGTACTCTGTTAACTGTTTTGGAGCAGCACACAGTGCCACAAGCAGCGAGCTGGTGTTGCATTGCAAGAATTGTTCTAGCTACAAAGGGCCCTTCTTTGTAGCTAGGACATCTTTAAAACCGGCCCAAAGAACAAAGTCTTTGACCGCGGACGCTTTCGCCACCATTGCGGCGTGGTGCAAAAAGCAGATGCAAGCTACCGGGCATTTCTTGCAATGCAACACCAGCTCGCTGCTTGTGGCACTGTGTGCTGCTCCAAAACACCCACTTTGTAGTGCAAGAAGGGCTTTTTTCTCTTCTTTGCCCTACAAAGAAGGGCAAAAAACTGCATGAAAATGAGCATGTCTTCGACGTCAACGAGAGAGTATCGACAGCATCGTCGGTCCTGAATGCGAGGTGTGTGCAACAGGCGAGCGTCTCTCAAGAAGCATACTCCTTAACAGTCAAAGTAAGTGCCCGTTCTTCCATGCTCAAAAAATTCTTTGTGCATATTTACTTGCTGTCCATCCTTCAGAATCTTCTATTCGGGGTTACTGATGGCCTCCTCGAGCTCAAGCCGAGTGATGATGCAGCTCTCGGGCCCAATCAACGTATTGCATTCGGCTAATGCGCTCAAAGGTTGACCCCCTTAACTGTGTCACATGTGATCCTCATGACCTTGTCACCAATCTTTTCAAAAGCGAGAAAGAATTATCCTGATTTTACTTTTGAAAGTAGGGAGTGATAAGGAAATTTGAGAGTCAGTTGCATTACGTGGGACATACTTGTTTCAGGCTTGTGTTAACATGCGCGTGAACTTTCAACTCTAAATTCTTGCACCACCCCTTTAAGTGAGTATCTATGTACCTTTGGCAACTGACTAACAGAGTCAGGAACACCACAGTCACTCTAATGAGGTTTCTCAAAGCATCATCATTTTGTTCCCTAATGACTGGTACCCATGGAAACCTTTGAGTTGATGATCTTGCAGGCACATTGCAGCGAGATTTGTATCAGCAGTTGTAGGTCACCCGTATGCTAAAAATTCTACCTGGGTAGATGCCTCGCAGGGACCGATCCACAAGACACAGGATATCAGCACACCCTGACGCTGAAGCTCTGACGTCCCTGATGTCTGAGTTGAGACCTTATAATTGAATCAATGACATGTTAAAATTTTTCCAATGAAAGCAAAACTGAAATGTTGTTTAGTCTTATGTTAGCAGAGGAGAACCCACCTCAGCTCCTTCCTGATGACTAGCTTCGCTACATTCTCCTGTGACTTCAGGTTCCTGCAACTCTGGTGCGAACACTGGAGATGAAATCAACAATTTCATCAATAGCAGCATTCCTCTTCGTTCCATAGGACTCTTGGTTGCCATCTTTGTAGTGAAGGCTGTCAAAAACTGCTCATCAAGGCCATACTTCAGTCCCATCATGCTGATGTTTTTTCGAATGGTGGTGACTCAGGGCAGTGGAAGGATATTGTTCCTGAAGAACAGAGGAACTGTTAATATAAAGTAGGAGACACAGCAGCAGCCAGTCGGTGTATCTTCGGTTACTCTTAGTTGTGCAGTTTGCTGCTGAAAGACTGTAATGAGAAGTAACTGTGCTGACGGGATGTTGTACCGCTGCAGGCGGTGCTGGAGGTCTTCCTTTTGGAGTGACTTCATCTTGTCCTTTGACTGCTTGAGTTTCTTCAACAGCACCTTGTTTCTTGCCAGAAGACATACCTTTGATCTTGTTAGTGACTTTATGGCCCTGCGGAGTGCTTCAATCTTTTCCCTTCAGCTAGACTGTAATGGTGTCCTAATACGCTGAAGCACCCTGTGTTCCTTTTTTCTAGCCATCTGACGAGACTTATGAATGGCAAGGTGCTACAAAGAGTGCCGCAAGCCTTGCACACATTGCCTTCGACCACTGTGATTGAGCATCTAGAATGCTTCCATTTCCCTAGAGGATCGCCATAGGGACACTCGGGCTCCACTTTGGGGTAGTCCTTAATGCTGGCCCCCTCCCCCCAGCAAACCTTGATTGCTTCTACTGTGTTCAGAACTTGCACTACGTCAGAGACTATCGACACTGTCGCACTTACTGGAAGAGAGCCAGGTTTGAGACACGTACTTCCCAACAGAAGTAAGTTCACGCTCCTGTCGCTTTTGATGTGCACCGCCTTAGATATGTAGAGGGTCGGTGCCACGCTTCACAGCAGTTTTGAAGTACACAACATCTCGAATGTTCTCCATATCGATGCGATGTACAGCCCAAGAGGATTCAGGGAAGACACACAGACTGCACTTTCAAACAGTACATCGAAGGTGGATGGGGGTAGCTCTGCAGTTTCGTTTCTGCTCTCTCTTGAGGAGTCAGGCATGTTGTCACCATCTTCCGGTGGACAGTCATGGGCATCTACAGCACTTGCTGCACTTTGAGTGGATTTTCTGACCCTGGGAGACACGGCAGCGTGACTTCACTGGCAGCTCACTGGGGCATGACTTTCCGCTTAGCTGGTTTCCTAGGTGGCTTCACTTTCTTCTTAAGTTATGCGGGGCATCCATCACAAATTGATGGAACAGCGTCCTTTGCTAATGTGGCTCTCCGGTCACCTTGCATAAGATGATGTCCGTTGAACTCGGCACGCCACGTCTTTACCACAAAACGTGGTGCAAAATGTCGCTTGCACACAAGGTCCTTTCACGACAGCACACAGTCCTGTGAAATTTCCCGCCTCCACACTGCGAGTTTCTCGGCATCTACGGGCGGCTTGAATGAGGGGAATTTCTTCTTGCAAGACATGTAGCCACTCTGGCAATTGGTCACAAAGCACTTCCCTATTTCACAGGTGCTTATAAGGCCATCAAATACACGAGCACGGTCGAGGTGTGACCAAAACACTGAAGCGACGTAGTTGACGCTGTCAATGCTCAACAAGCGACCGGTCACGGGCTGTGCGGGTGTAAGTTAGCCTCGCCATCTGGCGGAGAGGCGGTAAACTGCGAGCGCTATGGGATACGCTCGTCACGGCAGCGCGCCGCAGTCGTTTTACAGTGGGCCAGACATAAGAGGATTCGCGTCCAACTATAATGTGCTTTGACTTGGTCTTGGATCATTGCTTGATGTGTGGGCGCTTGACTTTCTGGTCAGCACCCCGCAGGCGTGCAGGTCGGCCATGAACTTTGCTGTTTCTTTTTCTAAGAATGTTTCTCTGGGCGGGCCAGGAGGATGTTATCTAGGTGGGCCCATGCCCAGAGGCCCCTGGGTCTGAGATGGCGGGCGAGGGCTGTTGCCAGTTGTTCCATAATGATTGGCCCAAGCCTGAGGCCAAAGGGAAGCCGTGTGAACTGGTAGTATTTGCCGTCAAGGCGGAATGTTGTCTGTTTCGCTGTTGCTGGGTGTAATGAGAAGTGATAGTAGGCTTCCTTCAGATCCACTTAAGTAAAGAATGGTCGCCGCGGCTGAGGATTTCCCAGTGTCACGACTGGTAGCGGTTTGAGACTGAATCTCAGTGCCTGGAGGTGTCAACGTGATTGCGTTTAAAATAGATCTAAATTCCTCAATATTTTTGGGTGCTACCTGTACTGCACTTAGGTAGGGTCCACGTTGCGCAATCTGTGGGACTCCTGGCTCTAGCATTGATGCGACCGCTTCTCTGAGGACTGGCAACTGCTCCGGTGGGGAGCCTTGTTGAGTACTCTGGCCCGACGGAACTTAAACGTAAGTGTTGCCGGGTCACATGCAGGCTAGTAGCCAAATGTCACTGCTATCTTGTGCCAGTTGACGAAGGTTGGAGGGCCAGACCGCCTAACTGGTGTGAAAGGCGGCGGTCTGTTGGCATGGGGGGGCCTAAGAGGGGGCGTCCGACTCACCATCTGCGTCTCCGTTGTCATCTTGGTGGTCCTGGTTCCTGGCCCTCTTGGTGGCCGCCTTGGCCGGTTCTTGGCTGACCCTCTTGAGCAGGGAGGAGAGGGCTCGTGCACCTTAAGGTAGCAAGAGATGTGGCTGGGGTTGAGCCTGCAAGGAAATCTCCGACAGGGCGAGGGCCTGTCGCAGTAAGTCTGGAGGTTGCACCACACCTTGAACGAGCACCAAAGTTGGCACTCCATCCACTACCAGCCAAGCTGGTTTTGGGCTCGTGAGAGCCAGACAAAAGTTGCAGGTCATGCCCTGCGGAACTGGCCATGAGACAGGCCAGAGGCTGGAACTGGGGGGGTGGTTCTTTGGTCTGGTTGCTCTTGGGGAGCTGACGTTGTTGAGGGGGGCACAACTGGACTTGGCAAGTTCCTGTGAACTCAGGGTCGCCTCTGGGGTCAAAGGCTGGCTGTCGTCTTGGTTCTTGCGTGCCAGAGGTCTTGCTTTCTCAGTGCACTGATGGTTGTCTTTTGATACTCTGCAACTGACATATGAAGGTCCAGGTAATCCAGAATGTCTCTGTTTGCCCCTTCACTTTGGAGGTCTTTCCTGTTGAAAAGTCAGTAATGTGCTAACTAACACAGTGGTCAAGGTTATCAACGCAACTTTGAGGGGTGGGCCGCCACAAGAGGGCAAAGTGTGTTCGGAATCCGCGGTGCACTGTCCAACACCGAGCCCAACAAGGGGTTAGGTAACTCACCATAAAAAAGATGGCTTTTCTGGAGACCTTACTCGAACAGTGCTGCCGGGAAACTATACCTAAGTGGTCCAGACAGGTCCGTCGCCACTCAAGGTTAGTTTTCTGCGACTCCATGGAACTTGTATTGCAATGGCTTTGTACCAAAACATTGGTACCTATAACTCTGGGACGACTCTTTCTTGGCAATGCAGTCAAAGGTATGGGCACGCGTGCCCTCTCCCATTTTGAACACTTATCAAAGCTGTGCGCGTGCTCTCCTCCTGTCCTCAGAAATGCCAAGGAAAGTTGTCCCTGACTATAGTCTACATTCCTTGGCATTTGTTGCCATCTCCTCGCATTGGGCACTATTTGACAAGTGTGAAGGCGAAACGTAACACGAAAGTGCTTGAAGCTGGCCTAAGATGTGCAAAAACGTGCTATAACTCTCAGAACGGCAGCCAATGTTTCGCTAAGACATTGTATGACCTGCAGAAAGTAAGCCTCTTAGCAAAACCTTCAGTGCAACTCTGAGGCCTCTGGGTGACTTTCTGACATCATGGGACTTGCAAGCTGGATACGAGCAAAAGCATAACATATTTATTACACAGCACTCAAAACATATAAACATATGCATATCTCACAATGAGAAAATATTCTGTTCAAATACAAAGGAGGAGACACGCTTGAGGAGGTGCTAACAAGGTTTCGCTGTGCAGAACTGCTTCACGGTGACACAAGGTAATGCAATAAATTAGTTGGAGAGGTGAATCATTGATATATCTCTATGGTGATAACAAAAACATGTAAACATAGATATGCAGGCCACACATAATAACGAAAGACGGAGTTAATATGAAGCTCTGAAAAAGAAGTCTTGAAAGGATACACATACAAAGCCCCATTTTGCAAAATCGCTTTATGGTGACAACTAACAAATGTAGCAGGGATGATGACATCCTCACCTTGATGGCAATGCTGCTGCACAGCCAAAAGACAGTTTTGGTTGAGCTTGATTTACTTTAAATTCTTAAAAAATATATATATCCGAAAATATCCCCAGTTAATCTAAATTAAACCTCAGTTCTCTTGAGGGGAAAAAAGGTTTCTGTTTCTGATATAGACTGCAAAGCGAGTGCTTACCAGACGATTACAATGGCTTTTCAGACACCTATTTAATAACCACTGTCTTAGGCTAACCAAAACCCCGTGCCTTTACAAAAAGCTCAAAGAAATCTGCTTTCTACCAGAACTGGTACAGACAGATTGGCCAAGGCACACGCAATGATAAGATGTCATCTGAGTGGCACCATGTGCCAAGGCATCTTTTAAAACGCAATCTTCAGCAACTTCATTTTTTAAATTACCCTCTCTACGTGAACCCTTGCTGGTGCTATGCGCTTCATTGCAAGGGCTTCACCCTTTGAGTGCTGCTTTTTGGCATGTAGGATTGGGGGCCTCACCACAGCCACCATCCTTGTTTTGCATGTGCTGTCAATGAGAAACCCCTTGTCCATCATTATCTGGTCTATTCCCGGCAAGAGCATATCTACCAAACCATTTCGGTCGAAGATAGCCTTGTCCGAGGCTT
This sequence comes from Ixodes persulcatus, assembly GCA_013358835.2. Lineage (NCBI taxonomy): Eukaryota > Metazoa > Arthropoda > Arachnida > Ixodida > Ixodidae > Ixodes > Ixodes persulcatus. Next base: position 749,214 of record JABSTQ010009633.1, on the reverse strand, counting down.
GACCTCTGGAACCACTGCTGATGTAGGTTACCAAACCACCAAGTGAAGCAGCAACAATATACTACTGATGTAGGTCTCAAAACCACCAGGTGAAACACCTACCATACACGAGCTTCTCCAGAACATTGAGGAGCTCTATTTTGAAAAGGCCTGGAAAAGAACACACATCTTCCTTATCGTCCATACGAGAAAAGTTCTCGCCAAAGCCCCCACTCGACACCTGTACACCTATATCGAGGAGGACTACTGGAGTCTCAAGAGGCAGGGGCACTGCACTGTTTTCCCAGTCTTCAGCAGACTCTGCCCTGTCTTCACTGTCTTCAGCCGACTCTGCCTTGTCGTCATCTTGGTTGCTGGACTGCTCAGCTTCGGAAAGTGCGGCCTAGAATAAAGCTTAAGCATATTTATACAGCTCTTGAGTTGCCATGTTAAGGTGTGGGCACATTATCCTGAACTTTGCTGGGAAACTGAATTGATCAAACTAAATTAAAGACTTTGGGTGAGACACGCATTTACCTTGGCCGACAGTGGCTCCACTGCTGCCCTCTTAACACGTCACTTGCGGCTTTTGTCTACTTACCTCAACCTCTTCCTTTTCTCCTTGTTCTCAGTTGAGAGGACAGGCAAGTTCTGTGAGGGTACCACTCCTCTTTTCAGGCAGCATCATTCACTTGCATGTTCCATAGGAAATAAACAAAGAAATATATATGAGAATCACATAATGGTGACTGAAGGGAATAGTTTGAAGAATGATCCATTTCAAAAAGCAAACAAAACATTTTGGCTTTTCGATTTGGAACTTTGTGCTATGTACTGTAAATAGATCACAATTGGTAAGAGTACATTGAGCGGCTTAAATGGGAAGGTTTTATTTCAAAATAAGCTAATTCCAGAAAACTAAATTAAGCCCATTTTTACTGTGACTGAGTATATGTGGGTGTTCATCGCTTGCAAAAGCAGTCAAAAGTGAAATCGGTCATTTTAGGACAGAAGAACTACTGCACCCGCATTGTTCGGGTGCAGGGCTTAAAGCTAATTTGAGAAGCAAACATTTGCATTTACCTCGGTTTCTCTTCTGCCAAATTTGGCTCGGTTCGAAGAAAAGCTCCTCAGAATAAAGAAGTGCTGTGCTAATTGTGCCAGAGTAATCTCGCACCCGTTTCCACATCGAGTGTGCTGTACCGAAGGCTGCTCCAGGCTGACAAGTGCAATTCGCATCCACAGCTCTACTTCCTCGTTCGTAGTGATGGTCGAGAGCAAAGAACTGAAGTGGAAAATGGTCTCAATCATTCGTGCATTCAAGGAAACTAGTTGAATCAGTGTGAAGAGTTTTACTGCAGTACAAGAATGGGGAAAAAATTTAATGGAGCATGTTTTGCTTGTCATTGCGTATGCCGCCGCACAAAGTTCCCGAACCATATGACGCTGTCAAGTGGGATATATATATATATATCTCCCCACAAATCCACACACTCTTATTCTCTTGCAAAAAAGCATCGCTCGCAGAGCGCACTTTCATCGCTCTGGTGATGGTCTTTCCAGTTCGGAGAACGCGCATCCATCCTTCGCGTTGGTTCACGACGTCCGAGCCTCTTCTGGACGTTTCCTTGCAGTTCGGGAAGCGGTGAAAAGAGAGCATTGTCTTTCCATACCACAGTAGTACACCGGGGCCCGAAACGCTGATGGCGACGCCGCTCAACGCAGAAACAGGCACCCAAGAGCTGCGCTCTAAAAGCAAGCTTCATCTGAAAGAATCAAGTACTATTTGTTTTTTTTTTTTGTTTTTTCATATTCTATGACTTCACATATATGATGAAAAATTATGGAATTTGATAGGTGAAAGGTGAAGAGATTTGATAGGGTTAAGACTTTTCATATGTATAAATTTTTTCTCATTTATTCACAGTCGTCGTTTTAGTCGATGTTGGGAAGCTTCTGCATGGGTTAGAATGGTGTTTATCAGTTGCACTTGTGCATGGTTACCGGCCGCCTGTATGAGCGACGGCGCCGGTAAAGTGTCAGCAGTTGCATTGATACGTGCTTGTTGGTCGCAAGCCTGATTACTGGCCGCCGGTACACTATTACCTGTTGCCCGTGTGGCGTACCAGCTTTGTGTGTACGCGTTCAGTCTCTACCATACATGCCACCGGTGGCTGGTACGCCGTATTGGCTTTGCTAATGCGTGCTTACCGGCTGGCGATACGCGTGGTTACTCGCTGCCAGTACGTGGTTAAACGGCCACGGCCGCTGTTACACGGTTGCCGGCCTCCAGTGCGTGGTTACTGGCCCTCGGTATGTGATTACCGGGCGCCGGTACATGGTCACCGGCCGCCTGAACATGGTTAAGGGGAGTTTTAGGGAACCGTCTTTGCACGTCTAATACTGTACGATGGGCCCTCCCTTAGCAAAAACTAAGTTGCTTTAAGTATACTTTACACTCTTACGATACTAATTTGCAAGAATGTTACTAAAATTGTCCTTAAAGGATGCTAGCCAGAAGTATGCTTGTACTATTAGTGTCCTTAGTGTGCTCGAAGAAAATACAATAATAGTATACTTTTACTAAACTAGCAAAGACCTAAGTAGCTTTCAAGTTCATGCGGAGCGTCTTATTAGTAGTCTTCCCTGGTTATCTTTTGGTGCACTAGAACGTTCGAGAAGTAAGCTAGAAGGATCCTGTAAGTGTGCATGCAGGGACTTACTAGTTGCCTCTCTAACGTTTCTTGTAGTGAAGGAAAAGTTTACTACGGAAGTGCGCTGAAAGGATATTTGGAGCCTGCACTGAGCATGCTTTGCTGCACTCACCATGAAATGAGGACAAAATTGGGCTTTGTCGCTTTGTCTGTGTCATGAAATGGTGTCAGTAGCTCGCATTGTTTGGAGCGCTATGGTGTTTCAGTGCTGTACGTGAGCCCTCTGATCAAGTTCTCAGCATTCGTATCGGTGGCAGGCGTGACCGCCTATGTTTGACTGCACAGTGTCACCCTACGTTTAGTCCTGTCCTGTTCTTCTACTTGTCCGTGTTTTTTGCACTTTTGTCCTCTATAATGCATTACCAACTAGTCCTGCACTTAATTTTGGTACCGTCACCTTTTGTGCTAACTGTTATTGGGCCAACGAACGTTTAGACACTGGCCGAGAGTTTTCTTCGCATCTATTATGGTTGCAACGGTCTTCAGTTTATCACATCTTATTTACAAATTGGCAGTGCAGTTCATGCATTGCTGCACCGGGTCTCAGAATCAGTGTAGTGACTATTACGCTGCGCACACGTGGACAAGCAGCTCCCCTGCGGAATTCGATCTGTGGAAGCTGGTGGCGCGCGGCTTAGCGTGGCGATCCAGAAAAAAGCCGCCTGGAAACGACAACAATAGTTGCGTTGCTGCAGTGGTTACCCCTCACAAGGGCTCAATAACTGTGAAAGGTATGTTCAGTTGTTATCTTCAGAAATGTGAAAGGTAACCACTGCAGAATCAAGTGCGGTTGTTGCTTCCAGTTTGCTCTGGTGACTTGGACGTGGTGAGCAGCCTGCAACAGCGAGTGAGATGCGCTATCTACCATTCGATTCACCAGCTTCCGGAGGCTGCTATCAGATCAAGGTTACCAATGTGGATGCATGCTTCTTCACTACAGAGTTTGTTGCCCCCCCCCCCCCCCCCCCCCCAAAAAAAAAAGTTTACGCATTAAAATAACCTACAAAAGTCAGACTTGGCGGATGAAGAGTAGCTTCTCCTAAAGATGTCTAACTGGTCACATTTTTTCGCTAAATTTTTGAAGTTCGAATACCGCATACAAAGAAAGTAAGAAATGAAATACTCGTCAACCTCGTCAACCAATTACGAGAAGACATGTTATAGCTTTAAATACAATACATAGGGGAAGACAAAAACACTCGCTGCATGTTGTGGCATCTACAGACAACGAAAATACAATATTTGAGGTCGAAGGAGTATCGTACCCGATTGTCATCGATGCCCACACTGGCTGGAGTTAAAACCGATGAACTCCACCACGTCTACACGTATTATGGATGCGCTATGCTCGGTATTTGCGACTATTGGCATGCCGAAAATTCTATCCTCTTACAATGCTCTAAACTTTGTCTCAAGCGAAATGGATGGGTTTGTAACGAACAGCACCCAACACTACACAAACACATCATACCATCCAGCAACTAACGGGCAAGTGGAATGAATGGTGGGTGAAATGAAGAGAGCCCTCATGAAACTCACGGAAGGGGTCCAGTGTCAGATCGCGCAGTTTCACTTTCAATAAAAGTGCATTTAACCAGAAAATGTGTAACACAAAAAACTGAAAAGGTCAACACACAACCAAGAAGTTTCGCTTTTCCACTGCTCAACCAGCACCTAGCTGGGTCTGTTCAAGAAGATAAAGTGGCCAGCAGCTCTAGCATGCGAGTTAAGAGCAACACTTTCAATGCATGATTAAGCCTGGGCTTAATCACGCTTGACCTTGTTTGGAATGGGTACAACGAGGAACGTATGTTTCATAATTATGCATTTAGCAGTGAGTTGCTTCAAGCTGCATGCAATCAGGGCACTCGGTCGCATGCCTTCTCGTACAGGTAGAAACTACCCCCAGCCATCAGTCCTTCAAGGAGTCAGCTTCATCTTCTCCATGAGAACAAGGTGCTCAACACCAGACCTAGTGTTCGATGGCTTAAATACAGCGTGTGCCTGCACAATGCCAAAGGAACTATCACTCAGTTGAGCAATGCAGTTGTCTCTTTTTAGCAATGAGTAGGTCTCAGAGTGCCACAGGACATCATTACATTGAAATTTGTGATAGTAAATTCATCCTCAATGGTAGCGCATTCAGAGCCCTCTCGAGTGCCACCTCGAACCGGATGTCTCGAGCACCTCAGCTCTAGCTGCCTACTGTAAATGACTACATCGCCCAGAGTCTGGGTTTCTGTGCGCCTGATGTTCTTCCGTCCCATCATCTCCTCAAAAAACTCTGCTCCCTGTGGGAAGTTCATGCTGCTTATCCACAGGGCCAGCTCCTGCCATCGCATATACGTCATTGGGGTTTGCTGGCCCACGTACTGTGTGACTGCAAAGTAGTTCAGAAGCACTGCATTTCTTCCTTCAAACGGCAAGCAAGAAGTTGCCCAAAGGGGTCCCCATGCTATCACGGCATCTGACAGATGGAGAAGTTGGTGCACATTGTATGACATATGCTGAATATTGTACAATCTCCCAATCTGCAGCACAAACTTTGATAGCAGTGCTCGAGCCTCACAGATGTCCTGGAATGATACTTGCTGTTTTAGCAACAAGGATGTGCCATAGGCCAACAGTGTGAAGTGCTGAAGGTACTGCGGCGGCAGCACATTCTTCAGAACGACATAACCGTAAAAAAAAGGAGTGCCCTAAATTCTGAAGCCTTTCAGAAGGCGCGTTCCTCGAACCTCCTGGGTGTGCGGGTGATTTCTGTGGGTGGTAGGATGCCCAGGAGACTACTGTGCATGACCCCTATCTTGGTCCCTACATACCACAGCTGGTCGTGAATTCCTGTGTCCAGCCACAGCTTAAGGAGTTGCTGCATCTCACCCAGACAAAGGCAGTGCTGATAATCTGGGATGAACCCATCAATAGGGTTGAACCGAGACTGTTTCATGATGAGTGAAAGACCCTTGACACCATTAACTGGTGTTCCAGGAGTTTCCGCCTCAAGTGTGTGGGCTCCTTCCGAATGCTGCTCAGGTGCTGGGTTCAGGTACGGGCAGTGCGAGCCTCCTGGGTGGTAGCACCACCCACATCCAAAGTACCCATTAAACTGCTTGCAATTCTTCACTGCCGACCTTGGAAGGGCATCTACGGAGCAGACAACAGCGAATACATGTGTGTTCACTGTTCTTCCATCTCTAACGCAGGGAAACCCTAGCACTAGCTCCTGAAGCTGCTTTGTAAACAGCTCTAGCAAAGTACTCATATTTGGTTTGGTGTGCCCAAACCAATTGGCTGGCATTTGCATGTTTGCTTTCTGCATGCTTGGATTGAGTTGGATAATTTGACATTGTATCGGCCAGATGTCATATGTGGACCCTTATGCCGTCTGTTCCAAATAAGCAATAAGTCATTCTCTGAGAAGTCCTCACACAGCCTCACATGCTCTAGACCGTCAGCTATGTTGGACAGCAGAGGCCCTACTCTTGTTGTTGGAACCCACTTGAGACCTGGCTGAGCGAGAATTCACTGGAGCTGTTCTTTCAGAGGTATCACCAGAAAGAACGGGCAAGAATCTACATCTGTTTCTGCCCCACAATTATCACATTGTGAGATGTCAACTGAAGCTCCTAAGTAATCCTAGGCGTTTTTGATGCCTAGAAACGAGGAAATGGTTTCTCTTGCTAAATGCCAAGCTTACAGTAAAAAAACACTACCAGAAGCACAGTGGACTCTCCTATTTTTGACACTAATTTTCTATATGAACTAGCCCCATTGGTATAGGAATAAAGGCAGGACATCCTTTATGATCAGTAAAGGGTTTGATTTGCTAACAGTGCCGCAAAAAGAAAACCTATATTTGGAAAAATATGGTAATTCTACTGCGAATCGACTTGTTTTATTGGCATATAAAAAAGCCTAACATACAACTGTGACATTCCAAGTGTGTGAGTTTTATTGCTTAACTTGACTGACAACAGACGGTTCTGCAGACCCTAGATTTTTCTTTGAGGACACCCATTTGAGAAACCTGCTTCCTTTGAACATATAGTTCTGGCATTTTGCAAAAATCTGACCAGATTGGATTGACCAGAGTCATTTTGTAGCACCTTTTGGGGCAGCTATACGTCCATTATGGAGCAGCAAAAAGTGCTTTTGGGGCACAAGCACACACTAAGATTTGTGTGGGCCTATCCAACTAAAGAACATGCATGCTTTACCTTCACACTTGTGTGCAACGATAGGCTTGATTTCCTAAAAAACACAGATCTAGCTGTTTAGTCACACAGAAGCACCAGGCATGGCAACAAGATGCTCTTCGATGAAGGACAGTATGGTCTTCTGTGAATCGTCATTAGGTATGAAATAAAATTTAAACCAAATAGTATATTCCACTAACATAATGTTTGAATAATCGTGAGCACACAAATTAATGTTCCATTCAAGTTCTAAAGGCTGCTATAGAGCAAAAATTGTGAATTCAGAATAAAAAAGATACCTTGTCATTAAGTTATGAAGATCAATGACATTTTGCATGTAGAACCTCATAATAACAGACATTGATTTGCATGTGAATGATAAGTATGCCTTCTTAAAACAACCCTGCCAAAGTCATTAAGGTTATTCCCAAGCTTCCTTCTACTGCTCCATTTAATTTAGTTTTCGTTTATTCTATTGGCTCTACCTCGAACGGATGAGACACATGGTGACAACTAAACAACGGAGTTCAAATAAAAATAAACCTATAGAGCAGTTCATAAAAATTTTCTTGCGAGTACTGTCGCTAAGTCCCGAATTTGAATAAGACATCGCCAGAATACTGCAGCCTATCATAAATAATTGCCGCAGTTTAATTCACAAATTTTTACTGCAACTAAGAGCTGTTACATTAACACTCATGAAGTTCCTTTTTTTAATATACACAGCGCTTTTGTGAACGTCCCACTCTAAGGCGAATGCTTTCCCTGTAGCACTCGGATGCACTGCGGCGACGCAAGATAAGCAAAATTGCAATACTTTGCTGTTACCGCTTCACTGCAGTACACAGGAGCGCGGTGAGAAGCACACTCAACAAAGCTAACATGTACGCCGGAGCAGAATACATAGAAGAAACATAAGAGATATTGCGAAAAATTCCAAGTACTGTCAATATTTGACACTTACAGAGAGATAAAATGGGATAGTACCTAGGCTAAAATCAAAATTTCTGAAAATTCGCACAAGCCTAATATAACAATCAGGATGTGTAGCGGGGCCTCAGCCATTATATTTTTTTAATTAAAGCGAAATCAAATTTTGGTGCAATGTTGGCTCCAGTTCCTCACGTTTGGGCTAAATGAAGGAGGATGCAGCAGGTTTAGCCTTTTGGCACAGTTTGACGCAAATGGCGCAGCAATCGCGTCACTGTACTTAAAGCAAATTGAATTACGCAGTAATAGATGCAAGTATGGTTAACTTAGTCATTGTCCATGATTGCAACACACTAAGGCTCCCATGTTTATACTAGCAACAGGCAGCGCTAGAAGGGGTTTTTAGCAGATTACTCTGGATGTTGATTGAGGTGTTATTTGCCAACCCGGAGACTGGCATTACTAAAACACTGGGTTGGGAAACTCACCCTTGAAACTCGGACTGCTCGCGTCCACCGAGACCGAAGTAAATACGATAGCAGCGCCACGTTTTAGCAATGGGTAAAAATATGAAAGTTCATTTATATTGCTACTGGTCCTTGCGCGACTCGATCTGAACCGCGACGTGAAGACGTGCAGTTCACAGAGTGGCTGCTGCGGGAGAAATGGCGGCATTGCGATCGCCTTTAGTTCGGTTCTCGAGTACAGATCGAAGCCAGTTTTTCAAAAGAGGCTGTGTGGCAGTTTCCTAATTGAGTTGTTCTAGTAACGTTGCCAGAGAGCTATGTATGGTTTACCTTTTGCAACGTGTCAGCAATCAAACATGTGTTGAATCTGTGGATGGTCTTTGGAGAGGAAGAACTTGATCATACTGTGGTGGTCTGTAATGATGCTTTCCACAATCAGTCCATTGGCTTTGAAAACCACAAGGGTTCTTTTGAGTCCCTCCAGCCCCAAGGCCCAGCTCCCCTTTGTCTCGTTGGACTGCATAAAAATAAAATGTATTGTGCCATCACATTGCAAGTCCAAGTATCCAAGACTGAAGTATGTAAAGCTGATGAGACCAGTTGAAAGACATCTTGAAATGTGAATTGACACTAACGGATGCAAGCTACAGCATGGAGTGGTTGGTTTGGCTGCTACAAGGATAACAAATGTGTTAGATCAGACACATTTTGTCTTTTCCATATGAGTTTGGCGACCTCTGGACAAGTGCTCGTTTTGAACAAAATCTTCCATGACAGACATGCGCAAATTTGGGTCGCAACCCCACTGGATATCATGGGGTAATGTCATGGGGCCACAGCGCTTCAGAAAGCTCCTAAAACTAGCACTAAAATCGTGCTCAGGTTTAATTTAGTGCAAAGCTTGCGAGTGCTGGACGGCACTCAGAAGCTGTGAGGGGTTGTGGGCCCCAAACGTTTGCGCACCTCTGTTCCACGATAACTCGCTCCGCTAAAGGTGTCTCTTTCAGCAGTAAGGAGAGCATCAGGCATACTCTGGAGTGTGATCAGGGACACAAATAATTTCAGTAATGGTGGAGATACCGAACATGCCCAAACAGTCACAAAGAGTGTTTGCCTTCCTGCTGACAAACTATTCAATGTAATAATGTTATGACCCATTTAGTTGCATTGATGTTAGTCACGCTAACTTCTCGCAGAGAGGTGGGATTTCGGTTATGTCGTTCGGTCACGATGACAGATGGTTCGTAGTAACCGATTTGGCTTTAGTGCTGGCAAAGGAACAGGTGTGAAAGTACGGCTTGGTTTACATGAGCACTCCCGCATAGAAAGCACTTTCCAAAATCACGTGCCCGCACCTGTGCCTTTGTCTGCACTGAACCCCACAGCAAAATGCGCCTTTCGTGCCTGTCAGCAGAAGCTCATAAAAAATAATAAATATATAAACTAAGGAGGTTGCCAAGAGCGCTCTTGAGTGGTGGATACTGGGGGCAAACAAAAGCACTTGAGCAAATTCCAGGGGTAAGCGAATGCACTAAGCGTGAAATTTGCAAAGGCAAATATTCGTGTCTACTTGCAAAACCAACGAGGGCATCTGGCACGCCCAAGCGGAAGACGGAGGAATAATTTTGACCACCTGATGATCTTCTGACAAACAACCGAAATATTGGTTACCCAGCGCCTTCTCCGCAATAAGCCTCCTTTATATTGCGAGCACTTAGGCCGGGATTCGAACCCATCACCTAGAGATTCGGAGGCCGGCACTTTGCCTTGGAGCCACCGAGACAACCCCTGAGTTCCATGCTTCAGCAGCTGAGAATTACTGTAGAGCAGGGGTCCGCAAGCGGCGGCCGTCTGCTCTGCACGACATTTCGGCCCGCCGCAGCAAAAAGGCTGCTAACTCCTGCTGTAGGGGAATATATATCATACCTTTGGCAACATGCCATACATCGAAGCGATATTTGATCTCTGGGTAGTGGTCCCTCAGAGAAGCCTTGCCCTCCGAGTGCCGGTCCGTCACCAAAATGTCGACAGACATTTCTTGAGTACGCAGGTAGTTAAGGCACCGCTGCAGTCCCTCAGCCTCCATACGATTGCTTGAGGAGACTTCAGTAGACTGTAAATTATTTTTGGCATATAAGAATAAAGGATTGGATCCAAACATACCAAATTAGTACATTAAAATGGAGTGCATAGCACACGAGGCTAAAAATAAAAAGTTGATCCCGACTGAGGCTGCCACAATTGAAGTCCGGTTGTATGAACTATCTGCACTGACAGGTTGAGGCGTGTTGAAGAGCTGTGATATTTGCAACATTATCCTCGTTCCTTTGCTGGTGCATCAACAGGTCTTAGCTGTAGTTTCTTTCTGACATGAACACTAAAAATGTCCAGCCAGTTTTGTAAGTGGAGAGCAAAGTTCCACTGCTAAATTGATTGCAACACTATTTACTGCATATTGTCTTACCTTCACAAGCTCCGTGTGTATGACACGATTGGCAGTCGTCTCGAGGAGTGTGTACGTGCCGAAGTCTGCAGAGTGGCCTGGCGTGTCAGCTCTCCCATCTCCAGCAAGGCACAACTTTCTGCCTCGAAGCTTATCAAGCAGAGTTGCCTGCTCGGAGAGCCAGACCTACAAAAAACGATAAATCACAAGTATAATCCTAATAACTATAGCAGAAATGCCAAATTCCCCGTACCTCAGTGACTGCGGGAACCAAGTAACAGCGCTGAATCTTGAAGAACGAGGTCTTCTGCAGAGACTGCATCCCCATAAGGGAAAAGAGTCGCAGCACTTTTGTGGGGCTGCTCCCTGTAAACAGGGTGGCAGCACACACGGAAATGTTCCCCATGGGCCTGCGATGGAAGACTGTCTGGCTGCGCCAAGTCCTTGTGTGGGACGCTGGACACGTCACTGCTGCTCGGACCATGGTCCCTACAAAGTCTAGCTCAATTTTGCAATGCGGTGCACCACAGAACAAGCACCGGTCAAGGAGCTCCCTGAGACATGACTCGAACACAAGGAACTTGGCCTCGAAGATCCTGTCTGCCTCTACTGGTTGAGTCGATGCATTGGTCCTGGGATAATAAAAAACAGAATTGTATCATTTTATCAATTTTCCTAGCAAACCTTGGGACTATACTTTTGTAAAATGAACTAGTTTAATCAAAACCTGTTGTACAGAAGGCACATATACATTATAGTAGGTGCCCCATTAGAATTTGAATGCCACACATTGACTATTGAAACCTGACACATATGCACAGCTGGGGAGCAACTTGATTGAAATTAGAGATCAGGTGCATGCTTCAGCTATTTTGGGTCAGAACTAGAGTAAAAGAAAGTAAAGGTAACATATTCAGGTCTCACTGAAAAGTAAAGCTATTCTGCCTCATTTGTACTTTCGATTTTATTCTGTAAATTGGCAGTCTTCCTTTACTTCGAACACATACAGGACGATAGTTCTGCCTAGTGGTCAGCAAAGCATGCAAACCTAAAATGATTTATTACCTGCATCAAAATATCCTGACAGCCTTTAAGCAATATGTGAAGCTAGCCTTCTATTTAGTGTCATGCCACATGCTTCCAGCTCTTCTCAGAAGCCATTGCAGTCACTTAGGACTACCTGATAACTGCTATAGATGTTGAGTCCAGACCGAACAGTGTGCTGAGTAAGCTGTCTCCAACTTTACGACTGCAAACCACAAAACTCAGCTCCAAATGACGTGCAGCGATAAGACTTAAGATCACACGATGTTCTGCTGAACGATAGTTTTGGGGTTGTTTTTTTTTTGCGCACACCCCCTAACCTGTGCACCACATTGGTGCCTTGTACAGACTTAGAACAAAATGTTGGCTTACTCATCATCATCCATGTCGCAGTCGTCCTTTTCAGGGCAGTAGAGCGGGTCATCGCTGGGCTGCCTGAAAATATAGAAAACATCTTGTCTAAATGTGTGTGCACAAATGTTGTAACATAATATTTATACTACACACATAGGGTTCCGTGTTTTCAGATAAACCCGAAAAACACCCGCCGGTAAAAGTTTGGTCAATTCGGATTTATCCGATAAACTCCGAACTTCGATGTACCAACCTCCCCCTTCACACACACACACACACACAGAAAAGTCTTTTACATTAACTGTTTGATCAGCGCTTAGAGTCAATGGTCCTGGGAAAATGCCACCCCGTACTTACCTTTCAAATTTCGGTCAGGACAATAGGTCACTGCACTTTCGGCACTTTTAAACAAAAGTAAACTAAGCCCTAAGCCCTAAGCCCTAAGCACAACACCACCAAAGATTCAGCCAGAAAAATCAATGTGTGCATGTAGAAAGCTGCGATTTGGGGTTGTTGATGAGTTTTTCTCGAGAAACTTATGCTGCGACGAGAACGCTAGAATTGGTCCCTAACGAAACTGATGAGCAACTCAATGACTTCAGAAGTGGCAGCAGCCAGTCAGGAACGCAATATATTCGCATGACCCCTTGTGGTGGTGATGACAACTGAAAACAGGGTTTTATTTGTTCAGGCTTACTAAGGCTCATTTTAGTGGGCTAAATGGCTTCACAAAAATCGGCCACCTTTCAGGAAGGTGGAGTCACACTTCCATATTGGCAGGGCACTCGCCTCCCACGCTGCTAGCTGGGGTTCGATCACGGTCAGCGCTTCTCTTTTTTAGCTTCTTTTACTTTACTAAAACTTTCTAGAAGATTTGAAAACTTTGTCGTCCCTTCAAGGTCAGAAGATTTGAGGCACAAATGTTGTAGATAGAAAATTCTAGTTACCTGAACAGCTACAAAAGGGACTCCACGTAGCTGCATCAAGTCAGTCGGCCCCCTGTTGCCGTCGAAGGATACAGTAATACCCCGATCATACGTCTCCCGATTATACGTCTCCCAATTATACGACGACTTGCATTTTACGGCAGATTTGCTTGGACCCGCGAACTCCCCATAGGAACAATGCATAAAATATCCAATTTACACGACGGTTACCCGCCTCATACGACGATCTGGACTCAATTCCAAGAGTTTTTCCCATCTCCTTCTTTATCAGGCTTGCTTTTCTCTTCTCTCCATGAGAAAAAACCGCAAAGCTCCTCCACCTGTGTTTACGTTTGTTTTTCTGCTGCTCTCCCTTCTTTTATCGCAATCTGGCCATAGCTCTTGCACACACGACATCCGGCTTTGCCCAGGCATATTAGCCGACACTGGCGGCAGTTGTTTCGCCAGCTACGCTTTATTATGTTTGTTTGCTTATGTTCTAAATTTTCTCAACATTTATGACTTTCTTGATGGAACAATTTTTCTGAACATTTTAGGAACACAACCTTGGGCCATCTTATTTAGACATATACTCACATCTCACTGTCATCATCAGGTAGCATGTCCGCCTCATTCATGTCATCCCTGAAAAATATAATATAGGTGACTCAAGCTCTGTGCATGTTTGAAGAAATATGAAAATACATCTTCAAAAGCTGCAGGAAAGCCTCCCAAATTGGAACACCTTGTGACACACATACCACCAATAGTTGCACAAGCAGTGTTGCAGGAATGAGATGACTGGTGAGAGTACCAGAGCATGATCATGCTTGCCTGACTCAAATCACTACCGCTGAGTAAGAGATGTCACATTTATACTTTTGTAGCAATCACTGGAAGGCACACTTTCATAAATAAGGAATGCATGTACATGAGCCTCATGCATTTATAGGTGATCCTACTATCTTTCAACTTAGTTAAAACTGACAGGTAGTCACCACAAACAACAAGAGGGGCTGCTAGAGCATCAGCCACAATGCAGATGACACACTGCATTTGCAGATGCGACTTTCTGACATACGCAAAAACTTCTCTAGTAGGCGAAAACGTCACTTGCGTAATGACAACACTAATAATTGCTTCATAGAAGTGAGCTGGCCGTTTCTCTCTAATTTAGAGACTATTGTTTGCAAGCACCTAGCTTTTCAAATTGTGCAAGTTAAAAAATTAGCAAAATGTAAATTAAGGGCATCAGCAGATCTCGGTATAGGACTGTAAGTGTCGAAGTTAGGAGGCTTCGCGCTATTCAGCATCGTAAATACTACAATTTACAATGCATACCAGTCGAACTGTCTGCGAGGTTCGTCAACAGGATGGCACGACGGTTTCGCTTGAGGCGGTACAGCTTGAGGAGGTGACCCTTGTCCGCCCTCAGGGCTCTCTTTCTGGCCGCACATATGGCAATCCATGGGCTCTGTTTGGGTACCTAGAAAATAGTGCATTTTAACAGCCTTGAGCAAACGTGTGACTGGTATCACAATGCCAGATATGACGCTAATAATTAACATACAAGTCCATCAAAGCGTTATAAAGTGTGCATGACTATAAATCAGATCAAGTGGTGTAATGAAGTCAAACTGGAAGGGCTGGTCCCAGAGCTGGTTGCTACAGCATAAATGTCTGCACCCATACATACATTCAAACGAACATATCTTCAGGCTCCATGCATCACTTTGTGCCCGCTTTTCATTTTCAATTCAACGACAGTGCTGTAGACATACTACTATCCTAGTGAGGAGTAATTCAGTTACTGGAAAGGAAAACCAAGGTGACACAGAGGTGCAGCGTGCAGTGTTAGAAGGTAGCTGAAGAGGCAATTGGTGTCTCACCACAAAAACAATGAGTTGGAGGACCATTGCATGGGTGGTTTGAAACCAGCCAAGTTTACTTTTTCAGCAGACTATTTTTCAAGAATTGCTGTATCATCTCTCATCTAAATGATACCAAAAAAGCACACACCATCCTCATTTGACTGTATATGACAATTTCGAATGCTCGAAGTGATTAATTTGCAGTCGCTTGTAGCTCTCGGGTGATGTGAGGGTGGGTGGAACCACAACTATGCGAGGGTGGAACCACAACTATGCACATAGGTAGCACAGTTGAAGTTTCGCAGTTGATGTGCAAAGACAAGAGCAATAGACGTAAAATAAAAATTAAAAAGCTAATAAGAGACTTCTTAGCATACTTCTGCTTCTGCCTTTGAAAGCTGTCTGTGACTCCCTGCTGGTCCCAAGTAGAACATTGGCTTGGCAGCCAACCTCAACAGCCCTGAATGCTGACGGATCTTCCGTCCAGTCCTCGCAGGCATCATCCATGAATGGATCAGGGACATCTTCGGCAGATGGTCCAGGTGCTGCTGCTCTGCTCATTGCCTCGTCCACCAGCTGCGTTTGATAATATGTGATGTCACATCCAATGTAACTTTACTTACATTTTTTTAGTTACATACGACATTGTAGGTTGAAATGCAACATTTGGTGTATGAGCAGCTTGTGCCTCATTGTTATTGGTTCCCTTTTTCACTCAGGCTTAGTGGCCGAGCAAGTTTGGGGAAGTCATTTTCCTTATTTTGCTTAGTGCTGCAAAGGTATAGAGGCCAAACAATAGTGAAGAGCACAAGCACGAGCCCGAATACTCTTCAATAACCCCTCGACTATGTGTGTGTTGCCATGGCACATCAAACACAGCGGGAGTCTACTGTTTGTTTATTGTCATTTTTGTTGTCATACGCAGCAACAAGTGGGTTATATTGTATTAAAAGTTCGAATACTTCATATTTTAAGGACCATACAAAAAGAAAAAAAAGCACGACCCGGGTTCAACAACTTGATCCAGCACCCTCAGCTGCGAAATCCAACAAAAAACAAAAACAAAAAAAACACAGGGCTACAGCATGCTTTTTCATGTGACGCAGCTAACGTAATGCGAAACGTTGGAATACAGTTGCGTAAGTTACATCGGACGAAGTAACATCGGATGTAACGCTAGACACTGCGTGTTATCTCTAAAATAACCAAGGGCGCATAGGCACGCACTCCCGTTATTTGTATTAAAAAAACAACAACAAGCACAACAACATTACAACGCGGCAGATCTATACACATATATCTGTCACGGACGAGAAATCTTACCTAAAAGAGCAAAGACTTTCCGAATCGAGCAATCTCCATATTGAGCAATCCCTTCGAACAGGGCTGTTTGCCGCTACGATCCCTCGCATTCTACAGCATTGAACACTGACGATACCAACCTCTGCTCGTCTCCTTTTCGCAAGTGCTCCCCCCTTTCGATGGGTGGTCGCTGGGGCTCCTTGTACTTGAAGAGCGTTGGCACGCTTGCGGTTTCCATGGACGAGGCCGAACTCCATCTTCAAGAGGCTGCTCGCCTCGAAGCAGTCGGTGTCGAAATGTGCAGAGCACAGTCGAGTCGCACTCGTTGGGAACCACCGATCGCGGCGCACAGCCTAGAGCACGGTGTAGTTCGGAGCCATTGCTTGCGCAAGGGCGCTTCGCCCGAAAAACGATGGTAGGAGACGCTGCGGTTGCTTCTGATGCTGTTTGTACAGCCGACGGCACAGCAAGTTTCCCCCACCACCACCCATAGGGGGGTGGTGGTAGAGAACTTTGCCGAGATAAAATAGAAACGAACGCAGAACACGGCGTACACAAACTCGCTACCTACAACGCGGCTGCAGAGGCAGCGGAGGGGTCAGGCACGTAGCCAGTGGGGAGGCATGGGGCCCAAGCCCCCCCCCCCCCAAAAAAAAAAAAAAAAAAAAAAATCTTCCATTTTGCTGGGACCTCCTCTCCCCCCTTCCCCTCAGACAGCATTTTGTCATGGGCGGGCACCCCCCCCCCCCCCCCCCCCCCCCCGAAACAAAATCCTGGCTACGTGCCTGGGAGGGGTAATCCCGTAACGTCACCGTACCGTTGTTGCCCGTCGAGACTGGCATGTTGGAATGGACTCGGACCGCGTAACTTGAAAACTCGATAACTTTACGAAAACGTTTTATTTTGCGGAAATATTTTGCGAACTAGTTCGGTCGTGCGTGCTTGTTGGTTGAGCCAATTATGTAGCGAATCGGAGACCATGAAAAAATTGGTGGAGTACCCCTTTAATGCGCGCTTTAGAGGGATACTACAACGAAATTTCGGCGCTCATTTTTTGGTCTATATGTGTTCAAAAGAGCAGTATATCACATGGAACATACCAATATCTTGTTAAAAAAGTCTCGAAAAGGAATTTTAAAACGAATTAAACGATAAGCAAAGAGCACCTGGTGTATGTCGCTAACGCCTCGTTTGTAATGCTCGTCTAGGAACCTTGACAGCTAGTGACGGAGGTCGTCTCGCCTCCGGCCACGACGAGAGAAGGGGGGAAGGAGGAACTCCCCTCTTCCCGAGAATCCCTTTTGTGTGTCGCAGAAGTCGCTATTGTCCCCCTACAAGATTATAGAAGATTACCCGTCACTCAAAATTCGTACAAAAGCAGCCGCTTCGGTGGCTGGAACGACTAGGCCATCCTCTCGACGTCAGCCTCGCCGCAGCTTTGCTCGTCTCGAGACGACCTACGTCAGGATTGCGTTGGATGTCACGTGTTCTAAGCTGGGCCTTCTCCGAGCGCTTGCCAGATTGGACCGTTTATAACAAAAAATACAGCCACCAGGATCAAACTACAAACGTGCGATTGTCATTTACGGATATTGTGGATCATATTCAACCTATTTTTGAACACGACGGGAATATTTCAAATTTCGTTGAAGTATCCCTTTAGACATCGTCGTTTGCTTGCGCTAATCCCCACGGCGTCCGCTTGAGACGGCGTGAGCTACCAGTGTACGGGGATTATCGTAATATCTTTACAAACGCAGGTGGACGCAAGGCAGTCAAACGCTAATGTCTAAACCGGCCTTTAGCCATATCTCGCGTGTCTTGCGGTAGCTAGCACAGTTGTTTCACACCAGCACATTGCGTCTGTCGGTATCCTCTGAAGGTACATCTTCTTCTGGCCTCTATACACACTCACTTATGATATGCGCGCGATCGTGCCCAATGCCAGGTGCCTTGTGACCAGATTTCAAGCTCGCAACCCCACATGCAGTTTTAGCTAAGTGCAATTTACAAAAATAGCTGAGTGGTGTTAACGTTGCATGCTGGATCAAATGGGACGCGGGATAAAAACCGAGTCTGCGTTTCCTCCAGCTCGCGCTTGTCACAGAGAGTGACAAGTGCGAGCTGGAGGCGGGGCTTCTCCTGTTGGCTTCTCGATGTGGTTCAACCCTTGGTACCACCTGGGTGCCTTCTGTACCACCTAATGTCGATTATTCACCGCTCGCTCGGCATGAGTTGATATTACGAGAGCGCCAGAGTGCTTCACGCGACAGTAGACTTCCGGTGTTGTATTTATTTGCTCATCTGCAATGCAAAGCGTGCTTCGCGTTACGGATTATACCTTTATATGAATGTTTGTGCGTTCCGAGCGCTACAGCAAACAAAAAGACGCGAAAAAAAAAATAAAAAAGAAGATAAAAACCGGAAGCGCGCAGGGGTTCGCCAATATACTTCGTCTCACCTTAGCATGGACTATTGTTAGCCGCGCATGTCAAAAGGGCGAGCTATTTGCTTTGGATGAAGCCTCGGCGGCTGCCCGAGCGCCCGTGCAGCGAGTGCTCCAGTCAAGGCAGTAAATGCCACCCGCTCGCGCTTGCACAACCTTCGCAGTTAGTCCATGCTAAGGTGAGACGAAGTATAGTGGGCGGTAGTGAGCGTGTTTACAAACAGCCAAATATATAACCGACACGATTATGCCACCCTTCTACTTCTACGGTCAAGCTATACAGCCTCATCTTGGCATGGAAAAAAAATTGGGGTGTGTGTATGTTTATACAGCTTAGAACTCGGTCTTTCTCAACTGGCGACGAGTCTCCCATCTGTAGATGAGAAATTTAGCCAGTGCAGTATAACCGCTAGCCTGGGGTCTTTAACGTGCATCACGCAGTAGTGATACATGACCGAACGCCGGTACGATGCTCATTCAGATCGAAACGGGCAGGGGTGGGGATTTAACCCAGGATCCTTGGTTCTGCAGCGCGAGCTTTCGCTCCAGGTGCTCCGAGCTGGTGTGCGCTATACTTCATCTCACCTTAGCGTGGACTATTGTGAGCCGCGCATGCTAAAAGCACGAGCTAGGTGCTTTGGACGAAGCGAAGCCTCGGCGGCTGCACAAGCTTTCGTGCAGCGAGTGCTCCGGTCGAAGCAATCAAGGCTAGCCGCTCGCGCTTGCACAGCCTTCGCAGTTAGTCCATGCTGAGGTGAGACAAAGTATAGTACACTCTGCCACCGATCCCCCCCCTTTTTTTGTTTCTTTATTACATGGGAGAAGAAGCCGGCCACCAATCCCCCCAATCTTAGCATGAACTAACTCCAAAGGCTGTGCAAGTGTGTGCGGGTAGCTTTGTCTGCCTCGACTGGCCCTCGCTGCACGAGCGCTCGCGCAGCTCCTGACGAGTGACCCAAAGTAATTAGCTCGCGCCTGTACCATGCTTGGCTAACCATATAGTCAATGCTAAGGTGAGACGAACTTCAGCTCGATCCAGAAGACCCTGTCTAACACACTCCTAAGATAACAATGAGAACGCCCAGCCTCAAACAGACGTCTGCACATTAAAGCACCCTTTGCATCGTTTTACTACAGTGTACTAGAATACGCGGTAGTGTTTGGACCGGCGCGGCTCGGCAGTGGGAGCATGTGAGGATGCGCGCATAGATAGCAATCGCGGCACTGCAGTCGATAGGGCTGCAGAAAGTCGCTGCAGACCGCACGTTCTGCCGCACGTGCAGGTGCACGCAATGCACGCGCACAACCACCACCATACTGACCTTACTGTCGATGCGCCGGTGTCAACACCTATCGCGATCTACACCACATGCCTCACGCAAGCCGCTCCTGTCCCAAGACTGCCTCGCATTTTAGCACACTGTAGTTTTACGTTATGTGCGGCTCGCGCTTCTAGCTTCAATTTCACTCGTACATAAGACGAAATTCACTATGGTGTATATTTCTCGCTTTAAAATGCACATTGGCTGCAGGAGCGAATTCACATTTCAAGCGCGCGAAGCAAGTGAACATTTAGCGCTGCTACGCTATGTGCGCTCAGCTGTGGCCTTGGAAGGTTCCGAGGTCCCGAGCCGTCTTTAGCGTAGTACGCCCTTGCCGCATTACACGATGCCTCCTCTTCGGATCTGAAGATAAGTTTGGTTGAGCCGCGGAGGAGGCGGAAAGAAAGGGCAGATAGGGAATTGGAAACGTATTCCGCTTAAAGCCCCATCAAGTTTTAAAAGTAGCGCACAGTGTGTCGATGAAGGAGGCACGTGCAATGTGCAGCCCTTGGGACGATCATGGCGGCACAGAGCACCACTGAACTAGATTTAGGCACCATGTTTTTCCCAGAAGTGGCGCGCGGCACGTGCCTCGAGCATTTCAACTACAATAAATGGCGTGACTTTTCCCAGGATAGAGGGGCTTTAATTCCGCTCGGGCTTGGACGCCACGTGTCGTCGCGCATTGGAACGAAAACGAATGTCCTGGATTCCTGGCCATAAGTTGCGGTCTGGCAGTCCCTGCCTTGTTACTGCCTTGTCAATGACAAGGAAGTACCTTCCTCGTCGTTGACTTTATTAGCATCAATTAAAACAGCCGCGGCATGCTTCCAGCTGTTGGTAACTTCGACTTTCTAAGAGCACTTGCCCAAATTCAAGCAGCGTGTGCTACAGCGCAGCTGTACAGAAAAAGACAATTTGATCAATATAGGATCCTGATCTTTGTCCGAATAGCTCTAAATTTAAAGACCGAGCGAAATCACAAAGAAAAACAGCATTTATCTTGAGGCGGATGTCATAGGCGACGCTGTCCTGCGTTTGCGAGACCCACTTCGCTGTCGACAAATCTTTAACCAGAATTTTTTCCTCCACCCCGAAGACCTGGAATACAGGCAACCTTTATGTGCGGAGGTTCTCCTCCCTAAAAATAATCACCGTTTTTCAAGAGACAAAAAGCAACAATATTATTGCAACGAGGCTGTAATATTTTAATTTGAAAAGGGGACCAAGACTACATGATAAGAAAAGGTGGTTACCGTCCGGTGACCGAAGCAGACGCCCGGAGGCGTAAAGCAGCAGTCCAGCCTAGAGTTCCTGTATAGGCTCCTTATGGGAGCCAGAGTTGCGCGTTCATCCCCGTAGTGCCGTCTTTCCTGCACGGCATGTTGATCCCGCTTGTCACGTGACTGAATTCGGCGAATAGCGGCGCCGCGCGTTCGAGGCGCGCGGCGCTCTCAAAAGCAGGGGAACGTACGCCGGGGCGTGTGCAACGTATACTTTCCTGCACGGCACTTGATCCGGCTCCTCACGTGATTGGATCTCGGTGAATAGCGGCGCGGCGGCACGTGGAAAACAGACGCGCAACTGCTCTGCTCCATGGGCGCCGCCATGTTTGTTTAGGCTGACGTCATAACGCTGTAGGGGGGCTGCGCTTTTGGTAAGACTCCGTTTTTTTAGGAACTTTCGCACATATCATAGTGCAAGAACTTCAGAAATGCATAGTCACCATGCTCCAAGAATAACACCGATGCCAAAGGTGTTGTACAAAGAAAAAAAAAAAAGATTGCTTTATGCGCAGCCCATTTTTTCACAAGAGCCTGCGTTTGAGATTATTATTTCCCATTTTTATCGCTGGGGGCTAGGATTTCGGACACTGGTCTATACAGGAACTCTAGTCCAGCCGAGTCAAGGGTCAGCAGGCATCTGCTCTTCTTCTTTTCGGCCAGCCCTAGGCGCGTGCCGTTCGTTCGTGTTTATTACGCCATACACTGTACCGGTCGGCGTGAGACCGGTAGCGCGATCTCTTTTCATTCAAAGAATACAACATTCTCCCTCCCTGAAAAGAAAAATAAAACCTGGGAGGGAGGAATTACGTTAGGACACTTAAATATTCAAAGGAAAGAATGCACTAAAAAAAATTGAACAAGTATTATTATTGCATTTCACGGAAACGTCCAGAAGTACTGTGCAAAAAAAATCGTGATATCTGATACTGCACAAAGTCTTAACACTGGCAGAAAGTCTTAGTACCTGCAGTACACAAAAGTCACACGCCACAGAAAAGAAAAATTGTTCACACGATTGTCTTCAGAGCACAGCTTTCTCAAAATATTCAACGGAATGTAGTTCAACTTCCATTTCTCAAAATATTCCACGTAAATGTGGTAACTCCGACTTTCCCCTTCCATGAAAAATAAATTTGTACTTTTAGGTAAATGACTATTTTAGGATATTTCCATCAGATGATGCATGTTAAAACAAATCAAATGTCCAGGATAGCTTTGTGAGTGTGGTTAGTAGGTTAGTAGTGTGATAAGTATGCAGTGTAGTTTGTATTCAGTGTTTGCCATGGACATTTGTTGTAGTACATTGGCCAAGGTTTTCCTGTGACAATCAGACTTCAAAACTATGCATGATAACCAAAATATTATTTAAGGCACATCACTGGACTCGGCCTGCCCACTGTTAACTGACACCGCGATGACGTAGTCCTTGAACTTTGCCGGGACTCTCTTCTTGCGGGGCGGTCGGGCTGGTACCGGTGGTGGCGGTGAAAGTGTAGGCGGAGTGTGGTACTCCGGTTCAGTACTTGATGTTGAGCTGGGTCGAGATCCGAGCGGTGTGCTCGCCCTCGGCGGATGGAAGACTGCGTCGGACGGCTGGGGAGGCTGTGCCCCAGCAGACTTTGAAGCAATAGAATGACCCTGGACCACAGCGGGTAGGCCCGGATTCACGGCGGACCCAGGTTCTGGACCAGCAGGACCAGGAAACACAGCAGGAGGAGGCCTACTAGGTCCTGGCACAGCAGAGTGCTCAGGCTGCACAGCATGCCCGACTTTTGCCAAGGAACCCAGGCCAGCAGCTGTAAATGACGGATCAGGCTCCACAGGGAAGCCCGGTTCAGGAAGCGCAGCATCTGGTTCCCCAGGAGAGCGGAATACTGGCTGCCCACTGGAACCTTCAGGTGGCGGAGAACCACCGACAGATGCTTTGATATGATGTTCAGTAACACGGGTAGATGCATGGACCAAAGGATGTGTATGTATATGCCTATAAATGGCAACATGCCTTGTAGCTCCATCTTCATCGGTATCCCAAGACGGATCAGGAAGGTCCACAGGAACAGGAGGCAGACGAGATGGCTTTGTTAACTTCATAGCATTCCAGCGTCTACCGTCGTCCACTTGATATGTGGCAGGTCCCAGTTGTGTATGTATCCTATGAGGTTCAGAGTATGTACTATGCAGTTTATCATGATGATTTGGCTTGAACACACAAACTGTTTGCCCAGGACGAAACTGTGGCGGTCGTAGCGCACGTCGATGATCAGAGTAGGACTTCATTTTCTGTTGATATACTTGCAATCTTTCGGGAAGCTGATTTTGTTTGTCGGAGAAGTTATCCGGAACTTCCTTCATAGGCATACCCTGTCGATCAAGTCTTGAGTGATGAATCCGCCCATGGAGAAGAAGTGATGATGCAAACCCAGTTGCGGGATGCACAGTTTGACGATATGCTTTTAGATGATCACTAACAGCATCAGGAAGCGAACGACCTTGTACTACAGCGAGTTGTAGGCAAGACTTCAGGACACGATTAAATCTTTCAACCTGCCCATTACATTGAGGGTGATGTAGAGCTGTTGTCCTATGTTTAATACCATGTTGACGCAAGAAATCTTGGAACTCACGAGATACGAATTGGACACCATTATCAGAGACAATCTCACATGGAAGTCCTTCCCGGGAAAAAAACGTTGTTCAGGAACGTTATAACTGTGGCTGACGTTACGGAAGACGTAGCTTGAACTTCGGGCCACTTAGAGTGGTAATCTATGAGAACAATGAAGAATCGCTGAGACGGTGGTGCACGATCAATCGGGCCAACAATATCGATTCCGAGCTTCTCCTAAGGTTGGCTTGGAAACTTGATGGGCTGTAAAGGAGGTGGTGCCGCCTTGACTGTTTTGTCCGTTGAGTGATACACTGTGCAATTTTCTATCTTCACCTTGATCTGTTGGTTCATCTGAGGCCACCAGTAGTGTTTGCGGATTACACTTGTGGTTCTTGATATTCCTTGGTGGACTTCATGTGCCAGTTCAATTATATAATCACGTAGTTTCACAGGAACAATCATCTTTTCCCCTTTGTATAGAATCCCTTCGTTCAAAGAATGTTGATCTCGTACCTGATAGTAAGGTCGTAGATCTGCAATTGAGTTACCGTTTTGCGGCCAGGATGAAGTAGTGTAACGAATCACTGATGGCAGGACTGTGTCGTTGGCTGTAGCCTCTTGAAAACCTTGTTTAGACCATGGAGCCATGATGGTAGAAACTACTTCCTCGTCAAACTTCACGCCTCCTTCAGTGTCAGGCACTGGTAATCTTGAAAATGCATCAGCGACGACATTGGTTGCTCCTTTCTGAAATTCCATCTTGAAATTGTAATTCAACAGTCTTGCCGACCAGCGGGTGATTCGTGAAGGATGAATTCCGGAACCCTTGTTTTAAAGTTGAGTAACCAACGCTTGATGGTCAGTTCGAATGACGAACAATCTTCCCCACAAGTAAACCTGCCACTTCTCATAGGCCCAGAGACATGCAAGTGCTTCCTTTTCGCCAGTTGAATATCTGCGCTCAGCGTCAGTCAGTGAGCGAGATGCGAAAGCCACAGGACGAAATTGATTACCATACTGTTGTTGTAAAACAGCACCAAGACCATACTGTGAAGCATCTGTTGCCACGACTATAGGTAATGTCTGGTCAAACATGAACAAAATAGGAGCTTTCTGGATGGAAGCCTTTACATTCTGGAAACTAGCCTCGACTTCCGGAGACCAGTTGAAATGAACACCCTTACGAAGAAGTCTACGCATTGGCTCAACGTTGGTGGAGCAATGTGGGATGAACTTACTATAATATTCAACAAGACCTAAAAACGCTTTCAACTTTACTGGATCTGAAGGAGTTGGAAAATTTAGGACTGTATCTACCTTAGATGAAAGGGGTGTTAACTAGGGATGTCGCGAACCACCCTAGGTTCGAATTCGAAAGGTTTCAATATTTTTTAACCAAACTGAGGTTCGAATTCAAAAGATTTCAATATTTTCGCACCGCCCGAGGTTCACTGTGGAGTTTCGAATTAGAAAAGTTCGAAGCTTTCACGGTTTCCGAAAGTTCGGGTTCGAATATTTCGAATATATTTTTACTTGAGGTTCAAGAAATTTTAAGATTTCGAACTTCCCTAATTTGAAATTCGAGAGATTCGAAAAATTTAATTTCTTGGGATCTGAAGTTCGAAAAATTCGAAGATTTCGAATTTCTTTGAATCTGAAGTTCGAAAAATTTGAGGATGCCGAAATTCTTTGGATATAAAGTTCGAAAAATTTGAACGCTTCGAATTTTTATAGACATACAGTTCGAAAAATTCGAAAATTTCGAATTTCTTTCATCATAAAGTTTGAAAGTTTTGATTCTCTTTTTGGAATAAATTCGAATTTTTTTTGGCTTTCTTCTAAATTCCTTTCTTTCGAACTTCTTCTTTCTTTTTAAATTTCTTTTAAATTCAAGTTTTCAAAGATTGAAGTCCGATTTTCATGTTCGTCCACAGTTTCAGTTTCAAATAACGTTTTCACGCCTCACTGGTTTCCACAAAATCAGGTTTAGAAAAGTTTCGGTGTGATATTTAGACTGCACGAAGTTGGCCAGGCAATTAAATGAGACGAGAGTGTGCTGAACTTGAACAATATTAGAAATCTTCCCCCATGAGTAATCTATTCCTCAACGTGAAAAAACAATAAATACTCTATTTTGTATTGTACAGATGGCAATAATATGTACTGTCTGTGGTGTCAATTTAAACGCGATACCTCAAACGATTTATACGAAAAAAATTACAAAGTTTAGGGCAGAATTGCCCGTAAATACATGTTTGGACATTTCTTAGAAAACTCACATTGAAAAACAATAATCATATCTTAAGACGACACTTACCTAGGCTATGCACAGATCATTCTTAAAAAGTTTAACATCTCTACCATAAATAACTTCGGCTATAGCACGCTTCAAATATGGCACAAACGACAATTGTCAAAAACCCGTCGTCCTTCCTCGCTCCTTTGGCAATTTATTTCTTTAAAACGAAGCATGCCAGAAGATTGAAATAAGCGGCATTGTCTTTCGCAAGGAACGCGGCACCGCATATAAAAATTCCAGAAAAAAAAATTACGAACGTACCTCAACATTTGAATTCAAATGAAACCGTCCGCCGGTCTTACGAAGTTCGACGAACTTCGAACTTTTACCTTAAAAAGGTCGAAGTTCGTCGAACTTTTGACTTTTCAGGATTCGAAAGTTCGAAACTTTTCGAATTCTCTAGATAAATAAGTTCGACAAGCATCGAATTCTTGCGTAGTAAGTTCGAAAGTTTAGTGCAAGAAATTCGAAAGTTCGAAATTCATAGATTTTTTGGTTTATACAGTTCGAAAGTTCGACAAGCATCGAATTTTGCTGCGTAATAAGTTTGAAAGTTCTAAAAAGATCGAATTTTCTAGCGTAATAAGTTCGAAGGTTCGAAAAATATTGAATTTCTGAACGTGCAAAGTTCGAAATTTCGAAAGGCGTCAAACTTCTTAGTTCAAGAAGTTCGAAAATTCGACTTCCATCGAACTTTACAATATAGAAAGTTCGAAAATTCGAAATCTTTCGAACCGCTTGATTCGATCATCGAAACTTCGGGTCGAAAAAAGTTTGCGGCATCCCTAGTGCTAACCCTTTCATGGAAAGAAGGTGTCCCAAAAATGAAAGTTCTTGAACTTGAAAGACACCTTCACGATTTAATTTCATTCCCGCTTGGGAAATATGACGCAACACGCGACGGAGGTTCTCATAGCGTTCCTTCAAAGAGGATCCATAGACGATGATATCGTCCAAGTAGAACCGGACACAAGGACAGTCCTTGAGAGGTTTAGACATTTTGTTGAAATGCTGCGGGTGCAGATGCCAACCCGAAGCAAACTCTTAAATCGAAATAAGCCCTCATGCGTGATGAAAGACGTGAGATCTCGACTCACCGGTTCGAGACGAACTTGATGATATGCTGACGCCAGATCCAGTTTTGAGAAGACTGCTGCTCCACGCAAGAAATTCAAAAGTTCATCAATATGAGGAAGCGGAAATGAATCTATGACGACAGCTTTGTTCGGCTCCCTAAGATCAACACACATTCGGATGTTACCGTCTAGTTTCTGTACGACGACGATGGGTGACACCCATTCAGAAGCATCAACACGTTCAATGACGCCCTGTCGTTCTAACTTGAAAATCTCTTCAGAGACACGATCCCTTAGAGTCATCGGGAGACGTCGGAGCTTCGATTGTACAGGTGGAACAGTATGTCGCACCTTAACCATGTGTGTGTGTGGTTTTTTACCAGTCCCAATCCAGGACTGAAAAGATGTTCGAATTCTTCGAAACCTGGTGGCAACTTGGATGTATCTCGTGTGGATGCATCGGATGTAACAGGAGCATTGCTTGTATTTCTATGATGACTTGTTGGATCTATATATGCATGAGGACTTGTATGTTCAGAAGGACTTGTACTTGTGTGACTTGTATATTCAGGAGCACTGGTACTTTTAAGACTTGTTGGATATTTATATGCAGAGCTTGATGGGCTCGCCTTCGCAGGAGGATGGTGTGGACTTTGAAGTCCTTGACTCTCAGGATGGTGTTGCGGACTTGAATCGTCCAGGATTTTCGGTGTGGTTTCTTCAGAAACCGAAGGTGAAGGTGGAGATGAAGGCCTGTTTACATCCAGAGCTGAAGCCAGTCCGGAACTTGCAGCTCGTTGAAACCCAGAAGATGAAGGACTTGATATCCGGAACTGAAGCCAGTCCGGAACTTGCAGCTTGTTGGAACCCAGAAGATGAAGGACTTGATATCCGGAACTGAAGCCAGTACGGAACTTGCAGCTTTAGACTTAAAAAAAAACCTGATCACACGCAAAAAAAAAAAGCCAAGACAACACTATAAATGCTAGTCTCTCTGCCGGCAACAACTTAATGACCTTATTCCGTAATATACTACTTTTAATGTTTGCGAAGCGCACGAATAATTTCTAACTGCCGAATGTCGAACTTCGGCAAATATGTAAATATTTTTGCCGAAGTAATTTGCCAGATTAAAATTGAATGTATGTTTTATTTAGACATGAGAAGAACAGCACACAAGGACGAAAACACAAAGTAAGAACACCGAAAAGGCACACATAAGCACTTTGTGTGTCTTACTCTAATTTATTTACTCGAAGTATACCCTCAATTTTCTCTCGGAAATGAACAAACAGCACACACACAAAATCAACATAAATATAAAGAGCCTCATTTTAAGTGCACAAATGGGAACAAGAAAATCAAAATAAAATATCGGACTACGCTTACCTGCAGTAAACAGTGTTAAGAACTGTCACGAGATGAGTCCAAGGTAGCAGGCATCCAGTACCCTCGACGAAATCACCCTAAAACGTTGCCGCAAGACGAAATAAATATATTCAATCAACTTCAAATAATGCAAACTTGAGTTATATCTAACTCGCCTACTGAATGATCAGTTTTAGAAATGCCTGATCACACGCAAAGAAAATGCCAAGACAATATAATTGCTAGTCTCGCTGCCGGTAACAACTTCATGACCTTATTCCCTAATATACTACTATTAATGTTTGTGAAGCGCACGAATAATTAGCTCAGACGTTTATATTCGGTACTTCAAGGTTAACGTGACATTGTACCAAACTCTTTATTAAACCTCGTTAAATTAAAAAAAGAACAAACAAAAAAACGTTGATATTAAAAATCAGTGTTTAGCACTGAATTTTACAAATATCAACGACGTTGAGAATTATTCGCGCCGGTTGGCCGATGCCGCCAATGAATGCCTGATCGACTACTGCTCTGCGAAAAAAAAAGACAACAACCACCTTATGAGATTTTCAAATATTTGATCAAATGCTCAATTTAACGTCCGACGCGACACACCAACGGCCCCAAAAAGAAAACCTCCTACCCCCTCACGCTTTAAACGTAGGCGACTCCCGATTCAAAAGGCGTCTTGTCGCCCGGCTCCAGGCTCGCCGGGCCGCCGCTCTCCCCCTGCCTCCACCCGCACACACATACACCGGGAAAAGCTCCTGGCTACGCCACTGGTTAGCGTATGTCACCTTCTAAATATGCGCTAGTGCAAGCGACAGTCATTCCTGTTCTTGCTTTTTATGAACTTCGATGGTCTAAACCGTGTCTGCGTTCGCGCCACACACTAATTTTATTGAACGCTCAACGCCTTCAAACGTGCCAACATGTCCGCCAACCCTTTGTCTAAGGAAGACGGGGGTCGCCTTCCCGGGGCGGTCATTACTCATAACCGACGCCAACTGCCGCCCGCACAGAACATTTCCTTACCTGCATACGGTGCACACAACTTAGATCTTCGACTGAAGTCAATGCAGCGCTCTCGGTGACTTCGTAAGAAGAGACTGAGCCGAACAGAACAATAAAGAACGTTCCTGCGCTGGGACGCCTCCGTCGAACGTTCGAGAAGAAAGACCGTTATGACCGGGAGGCGGGAGCGTCGGTGGGGAAGGCGCTCGGCACCGGGCACGCGCTCTCCCACGCATGCGCGAAGAATGACGTGTCATACGAGGAGACCAATTAGCGAACTCGTTTGCGCCTCCCCACAGCCAATCGCAGCGCCCAGGCTCTGGCAGTGCCCAAACAGGTGCACACTCTGGGAGGTAATACTTACCTCGTTGGTGCTCCTTCGCGGCGAACTTCACCTTGTAGCACCGCATTCTTAGTGTCTGCTGCGCCTGAGGAGGTAACAAGCGGAGCGCTTCCCCCCTTTCCGGGAGGAGGGTGGTAAAGGCGGTCTGTTACCTCCTTTTGGTTCTCTTTTTTATAAGAGTAGTGCGTATAAGACAGCCATTACGAACGCCAAAGATGTGCTTTTTAATGTTACCTTTCCCAGCATGCTGAGTAATAATCCCAAACAATTCTGGAACTCTGTAAATAAGAATGATAAGTGTGCCGTGTCTCTCAGAAATACTGATGGTGGTGATATTCCTAGCAGTGGTTGTGCAAGTGTCTTTAACGAAATGTTTGTGTTGGCGTTCTCTTCCTCTCAGATTTCTTGTATTCCTAAATTTTCTACCAGTGCAGATTTTCCAATGGATCCAATTTGTATTGACACTATAGGCATAGCCAGTTGACAACATCAATTATAAATTTTTGAAAAATACGAAAATGTACAGTGCAATTATTTTATCCAAACTTTTTGAGCAGTCTTTGGAGCTTGGTTTTACCCCGACGATTGGAAGATTGGGAGAGTGATTCCTTCTATAAATCAAGTGACAAACATTCTTCATATAACTATCGTCCCATCTCAATTACTAGCATACCCTGTAAAATTCTTGAACATATCATATACTCTCACCTTGCTAATTTTTTAAAGTAACAATTCTGTAATGCTCAACATGGCTTCCGGAAGTCATTTTCTTGTGAGACTCAGCTCTTGTGTTTTACCCATGACTTTCATTCCATTCTTGACCGCGGCTCTCAGGTAGACTGCATTTTCCTAGATTTTTCTAAAGCCTTTGACAAGGTCCCTCACTTCCTCCTTATTTAAAAGCTTATCAAACTAAATTTAGACCCTAACGTCGTTGCATGGCTACGTTCGTTTCTTACTAATCGATCGCAGTTTGTAACTGTCAATGATGTGGATTCACAACCTTCACCAGTCACTTCAGGTGTTCCCCAGGGCTCTGTTCTGGGGCCCCTCTTATTTCTTATCTATATTAACGTCCTACCTAACAATGTATGTTCATCCGCCAGTCTGTTTGCAGATGACTGTGTTATTTATCGTGAAATTACTAATTACTCTGACATATCTCTCCTCCAGTCTGATGCTAATTCTCTATCTCTGAATAATGTAGCTTCTGGTGCATGAAATTAAATACTGCTAAATGTAAATACATGCGTGTGTCTCGTCTTAACACAACACGTCCTGTTTACTCCTATGATAACGTTCCCCTTGAGTATGTGCCATCCTACACGTATCTGGGAGTGCACATAACTTGTGATTTATTCTGGAAAGCTCATGTTGAACATATCGTCAACAATGCTAATCGCATGCTTGGTTGCCTTAAAAGAAACTTTTTTCCCGCGCCTATGTCATTGAAACTCATTCTTTACAAAACCCTTGTTCGGAGTAAGTTTGAATATGCTGCGTCTATCTGGGACCCCGGTCTTGAATCGCTCATTTCTGAATTAGAATCCGTCCAAAATCGTGCTTCCCGCTTTATTCTTTCTAATTACCATCGTACCGCCAGCGTAACCGTAATGAAAACCAGCTTATCCTTGCCTAATCTTTCTATGCGCAGAAAAGTGTCTCGCTTGTGTTTGTTCCACAAAATATATCATCATAATTCATTTCTCAGGCAAAGGCTACTAACACAACCTCATTATCTCTCAGCACGGAACGATCATAGATTCAAAGTTGGCATTCCATCCTGCAGGACTAACGCATATTATCATTCCTTTATTCCCTGCACCTCTTTGTATTGGAATCACCTTCCCATGGATGTTGCCGAAATCGTGGACAGTAAGAATTTTAGAAATGCCTTGACTAACATGTATTGCTTCACACAACTATAGTCCTCCTGCCGTTTTGCTGTTGTGTGTTTTTTCTATGTGTTTTTTAAACCCACTCCCCTCTGTAACGCCTTTGGCCCTGAGGGTAAAATAGCTAACTAACTAACTAACTAACTAACTAACTAAACTAACTAACTAAACTAAACTAACTAAACTAACTGGTTCGACAGCAGCTAGCAGCCATGCAGCTTCAGCGGGAGTGTTGACCGAGTTTCTGGCGCGGCGGCAGCAAGGGCAACCACGAAAAAGAGACAATGCTGTCGTTTTTTTTTTAAATTTTAATAGAGCGAGGCGTCGGCGAAAATGGACTGAGCTCTATAAAGTACTCCGGGAGCAAGGCTTTTCTTTGTTCGGGGTTGCTGAAACACACTTGCGTGTCACTGAGGAACCCCCGCCGTAGACCCTTCTTGGTGCTGGACTGAGTGTAACAGGGTGGAGGGTGACCGACGGGGAGAAGGTGTGGCCCTCCTTTGGCCAAGTCAAGGACAAGCATCGATAAGGATATCTGAAACGTGCTGCGAACACCTGTGGGTTCATGGACAGGTGGGTAACATACCAACAGCGGCATGCACCCTTTACCTTTCCGTGGGGAATGCCAGCCATGTGGAGAATAAGGCCATACTTGAGTGCGTTCAACGTGACATCGAAAAACTAGATCGAAGATTGTCTGTGTTACTTATGGGGGACTTTAATGGCCATCTGGTTGAGATTGACGGTCGTGAGGATGGCAATGGCCGAATGCTGAGACATCTGTCGGAGGAGTTCGACCTGGAGATTCTAAACCTCAGAGAGGAATGTGAGGGGCAACACACGTGGATGGCCCGGGACCAACGAACATGTATTGGCTACGCCCTGGCATCAAAGAGGCTCGCACGTCGTCTTTAAAAAATAACTGTAGATGAAGATGGAGTATTGGGCAGCGATCATAACAGCATCATACTTCATTTTGGCTCAAACCAACGACACCGCAGCCGGCCGAAACGTAAAATAATGTTTCAATTACGTAAATGTGATATTGAGGCAGTATGTCAGGAGTCCGAAGAAAGTGATATGCGCATAAATGCCCTCATCTATGATGACTATGCCAACGCGCTTCGGCAGACAATCACCACAGGGTCGATTATGAGAGGCTCAAGCGGAAAACGACGGCTTGTATCGTGGTGGGATGCTGAAATCCGGAGTTCCATCCAACGCAGGCAAGACGCTAACCGAGACCATCGCCAGGCGCTGCGGACGCTTGGAAAAGCACCGGAGATTCTGCGACTTAGGGAGGAATACGAGAAGCTCAAGAGAATAACACTATTTATCGTCGAGGAGAAAAAACAGATACATGATTGCAAGGAGATGATAGATTTCAGGAAGAGTGGCAAAAGAGCCGGAGAGAAGTTCTGGCGCTATATTGGAACACTGGATGGAAGAGATAATTCTCCCCAACTGATCGATGCCAAAAATGGAGGTGTTGTGCACAACGTTAGAGCACTCTTAGATGAACACCTTCACAATCTTTTTGGGACCACACAGGATTGCCATGGTACTGAGAGCGTGTCAGCAGGAGGCCCGTATGTCAAAGATCCACCGCTACCTAATTTGACGAGAGACAACACCACCATCGTGGGAAAAGTACAGGTCGCATGCGCTCTCGCGCGGTTGAACGGCGGCACTGCACAGGGCCTGGACGGAATCCCGGCCAAGGTACTGAAAGGCCTGGGACCCGACGTTCAAGAGCAGTTGGCTCGCTTGTTCAGTCGCATATGCTGCGGAGATGACCCGATCCCCACTAACTGGAGGCGCGGTCGAGTATCCTTCATCTCTAAAAAAGGTGCAAACAAGCAGCTGTTGCATGACTACCGACCGCTCACCGTCACGGCAGTTGCATACAGAGTATGCACGACTATCATCAATTGGCGGATCACAGCATGGGCTGAGGGAGCCGGCGAGCTTATGGAACTGCAGAACGGGTGTCGCGTTGGCCGGCGGTTGGATGATAACCTGTTTACATTGACCCAATGCATTGAGATAGCGCGAGCGGAGAGGCGACCTCTTATATGCTGCTTTCTGGACATTGCTAAAGCTTATGATTGCGTCCCTCACCTAATACTGCTGGAAAGCTGAGACACCTTAGTATGCCCCAAGCATGGGTGAGGTTAATTCGTCGGTTATACGACGGCATCCTTCAATGGTGTGACATCAGGCGAGGTCACTGTTGGAAAAGGTTTATGACAGGGCTGTCCGTTGTCGCCGACGCTATATGCTATATGCCTTTAGCATGGAAAAGACCATTGAAGACACTGGCATTGGTTTCACTCTGGTACACCGTCAACATGGTGATATTGTAGCGTGGCGACTCCCTGGCCTTGCTTATGCTGATGCCTCGTGCTGATGGCCGGCAGTGTGGAAGACATGAGGAGGTTGCTAGTCGCCTGTGAAACTGCAGCGGATCACCTCCGACTACGCTTCAATGCTGGCAAGTCAGCGACAGTCATTTTTTCTGGCGAGGAGTGCAATCTTCGATTGCTCATCCAGCAAGGCTCAGCCATACCTCTTCACACCGAGTACAGGTACCTCGGAATAACTGTCGGCTAGAGGACTTCCCAAGGCTTGAGGACTTCCTAAGGCACCATGGGGGCCTTAGGAGTCCTACTAAGTAGGCAAGGCGGAACATTCTGCGAAGGCGGAGCTTTGGTGCCTGTGACCGATACATTGTCACCCGAGAACTTTGGAAGGCTGTCGCTGTGCCCGGGCGGACTTTTGAAAACGCAGTCATATGTGTTCCTAGTGAGCTACGCGCATATCTCGAGCGGCGCCAAAGGGAGGTCGGACGAGAGGCACTAGGGTGTCATGGACAAGTAGCCAATGAATGGGTAGAAGGCGACGTCGGCTGGTCTTCCTCTAAAGCGCTGGAGGCCAACAGCAAGCTTCAGTACAACACACCTCTCCGCAGGCACGTAGCCAAGGGGGGGGGGGGGGGGGGGGGGAATCTTCCCTTTTCCTGGGGCCCCCTCTCCCTCATACAGCATTTTGTCATGGGCGGCCCCCTCCCCCGAAACAAAATCCTGACTACGTGCCTGCCTCTCCGGTACATGGACGCGTAGACCGATGGGCTAGGCGAGTTTTTATGTACATTCACCTCAAGCATATCAACTCGACGTGGAGGAAGCGAGTCACTCGTCTTGGGACAAAGTTTAAGGTCTTCAGCTTGGCCACCGAACCTCAAACAGAAAAGGAGTCGATGAGCACAGTGCGGGAGGAAGTGAAGAGGGTTGAGAGGAACAGTTGGATGAGCAGCATGCTACAACACCCTTCCATGCACATGTACGCGTCTCTGAAGACGGAGATTGCCCCGGTGACTTTCTGCGGGAACACGCTGGGCAGTCGACTGCTTATCGAGGCCCGTGGTGGTGCCCTACGTACCCGCCTACACCGAAGCAAGTGCGATAGCAGCGTGACCGAAACGGTATGCAGTGCGTGTGGAGCGGGCGAAGAGACAATCGACCGCTTGCTGCTTGCGTGCAGGGCACTACACCCAACGCCTATCGTGGGTGCCCGCTTGGAGCAGGCACTTGGTTTCACCAACGAACACACCCATGTAGTATGCACCCAAGCGGAGGCTCGAGGTATGGTGGCAGACTCGACTGAAAAATCGGGCGCGTGACCTAGATGGCCAATAGCCGCTGCCTTACTTTTGGCTGGAAGGGCAAACACTCACTTAAAACGACGGTGTCATCTGGACTGATTACCTTTGACTGTGCGAAAATGACGGTTGGCGAACTTTGGACACGTACTAACCATTTCTATTTCGTTATTGTCTTTTTTTTTCTTTCGTTTTTCTTTTTTGCTTTTATTTGCGTGTCTTACAAGACTTTCGATACAAAGAGATTGCGCCGCAAATATACATACATACATACATACATACATACATACACTAGCAGACGCTTTCGCGTGTTGTATCTGTGTGTGTCCGCCCCACGACTGGGTTCGACGTTTTGAGGATAATCTGCTTGTAATTGTTAAAGACTTTGCACATTCGTTATTGCGATGTGATCAAGAGCGCACGGAACAATTAACACTTTCTTTTCGTCTGTGTTTATTGAGGACGATGGAAACTTGCCTAGATTTGTTGACTTTTCAGATAGCCCTCCTATTAAAGATATAAAAATAAACGAGGAAGGAGTGTTGAACCTTTTACTTAATATCAATACAAAAAAGAGCCCCGGGCCCGACGGAATTCCAATGAGTTTTTAAAAAGGTACGCAGTTTGGGTCTCCAAATATCTATCCATGATTTTTCAGTCGTCCATCAATAATTGTTCTTTTTCTAGTGCTTGGAAACGCGCGAAAGTGCATGGCTCCTATACCCAAAGGTGGCAGTGTGTCTGACGTAAGCACCTATCGGCCCATTTCGCTTATTAGTACATGTTCGAAGCTGCTTGAACATATCGTATCTAAACATTTAATGGATTATCTTGAAGATTATGAATTATTGTTCCAATCCCAGCATGGCTTTCGGAAAGAACTTTCCACCACAACCCAACTTATCGAAACTGTACATGACCTTTATTATACAATTAATTGTCGCGGTCAAACTGACGTAGTGTTTTGGACTTCGCGAAAGCGTTTGACAAAGTGTCGCACTCTAAGCTATTACTGAAAATTGACCTTATTTTTAAAAATCCAGCCGTCACACAATGGTTTTCATCGTATCTTTCTTCTAGAGAACAGTTTGTAGAAGTTAAGGGACATAAGTCTAGCCTTTCACCGGTATCTTCAGGGGTTCCCCAGGGGAGTGTTTTGGGTCCCCTTTTGTTTTTAATATTCATAAATGATCTGCATAAAGAAATAACTGTTCCAATCAGACTATTTGCAGATGACTGTGTGATATTACCATAAGATAGAAACTCCCAGATGACCAGCACGAACTAAGTTGTAATCTACAAAAAATTCAACATCATTGGCAGATGGTGGTTAATCTTGAAAAATCAGTTTTAATGTCAGTATCTAGAGAAAAAAAAATATTTTAGCATACAACTATCACATTGTCGGCGTCGGACTTAAAAGAGTAAAAGAGCATAAGTACCTAGGTTTAGTATTTACACCTGACCTACGTTGGAATACCCACATTGATAAAGTCTGTCTCAAGGCCAACAAAGCACTATGGTGCCTCAGGCGAAACCTTACGAGTGCAACTCCGGAAATAAGAAACCTGACTTATACAGCCCTGGTAAGACCGATTATTGAGTACCGAAAATTGTGTGGGATCCACATACTGTAACAAATTGCCATAAATTGGAAAAAATTCAGCGACTTGCTTCCAGTTTCATCTTTAAACAGATTCGGCACGCATTTTCTCTCCAACAAAACTATGTGAACTCGCAAATCTCCCAACTTTGGAAGCAGGACCAAGTACGAAAGATTAAAATTCCTTTTCCAAATTATACATAACTTGATAAAGATCAACAAATCGAATTACTTCGAAATCGGCACTAACGAATCCTCAAGGCATCGCCATAGTATGTTTATTCGTAATCCATCTGTACGAAATGATTGTTTTAAATTCAGTTTTTTCCCTAGAACCATCAAAGAGTGGAATATGCTGCCCGATTCTGCTGTCTCGTCAACATCCCTTAATGCTTTTTAGAAAGTATACATTATATTGTCGAATGTGACAGTCGTGAAAAGCTGTAATTGTACAAATACGGACCAAGTTTCTGCTTTCTTGTGAAAAGTTAATACCTGTGC
Source organism: Ixodes persulcatus (assembly GCA_013358835.2). NCBI lineage: Eukaryota > Metazoa > Arthropoda > Arachnida > Ixodida > Ixodidae > Ixodes > Ixodes persulcatus. The sequence goes on along the minus strand of JABSTQ010009633.1, from coordinate 711,563 downwards.
TGCTTTCAGTTTTGTAACTTTTCTTGTGTGCTTTTAAGTGTGTAAAGCGGGTCTTGTGCAATGCACTGTATTGTTTAATTACTCTTTGTATAGTGGCTACTTTCATCTTTTATTTTTGTGTGCCCACTCCTGTAATAGCCCAATGGGCTGACAGTATCAATAAATGAATGAATGAATGAGATCGCATTCTTTTCTGGTCAAAAGATAACAAACTTCACCTAAACTTGAACCAAATGCGCTACCATGCACATCACTGCCTCGTACCAACCTTTGACCCCTCCAACACTTTTCCTGAACCGAGTGGAGATCTCAAGAACAACGCATATCAGCCTACTAGGTGTCATCATCGACCAGCATTTCGATTTCCATCGCTATGTCCGAAACGTCGTGTCCGGGGAAAGGTGACTCTTTGGCTTCGTCATTCGGTCCACAAGAAGAGCCAGTTACGATGTGCCTAGATTGCTGTTCACAGCACTGATGTTACAATGCCCATCCTGGTGTTTTGCTGCTCGGTGTGGGATTCGGCAACCAGGCAACTTGTTGCCTCCCTCGAGTCGGTGCAACGTCGCGCTTCTACCTTATTATGAGGCACAAACTTGGCCTCCGAACACCATCCTATCGAGCACTGCACCTCCTCCGTTCAGTCGGCAGGGAACCCGCTTCAACATCGACGTCAAGTAGCGACCACGCGGCTCCAAGCCAATTTTCTGCTACCGGACTCCTCGCTTCCTTCCTCGCACTGGCGCACTGCAGCCCCTTTTAACCTGTACGCTTCGTCAATAGAACTCCCTCGCACCCCGTCGTGATTAAAGCCATCCAGCGCTTTAGCCGAGATGTTTCGGTGGCGCCCTGTTACGGTTTTCGTTGGTGACGTAACGTGCAGGATTTGCCTCGCCATGACGTCACGAGCTCTAATCCTGGCTACTTATAACCAGCTTCGAGCTACAAGTTTGATTGTGTGTGTAAAGCGCGATGGAAGCTTGAAGTCAATAAAATGCTTAGATGGGCCAGTTGGTACATCATTGGAAAAAAGCGCCGAAGGAACACGGACCAAGAGTAGTAGTCAGCACATTCTGAAGCCAACACCGTCAAAGTTGACAGTCCGACATTGTTCTTATTTCCGTCGATGTAAACGTAAATGATCCAAATAAAGCTGTCGCAGTGAGCGCTTGGCCGTTCGCGAGTGCCGACCACAGTGACGTGTTTGGTTGGATCCGTCGGTAATATACCTTTTCGCTGTTTACACACATTAACAAGGCGCTCGCGTCCCAAGCGACTTCCGGTCGCTCCCTCTTTGCAAGCCTGTCGAGCTTGTTTATGTCACCAGTGCTAGAAAGGATAAATGCTACTCGGACAACAATGTTCGAGATTTAACGAGAGCTTTCGGCTGTACTATTTAACGCCTTTCAGGAGCTAATTTGGCTTACAAAAATATTCGCCTTTCTGTACGTGCGACAACCTCGCTGGAGCTCTGCGTGTGTAGAGCACGCGAAGGCACGAACCCTCGCATGCACGGCCGTTTGCCTCCTGTGAACTAAAGTTATGGCGGCTAATGCATGCGCCGAACACTTATTATTAAAGGGGCGATGCAACGATTTTTGTACTTTGCCCAAATACCGTTTACAACGGATCCCTGACGTTAATGACCTGTGAAACACCCATTCGTTTTACATCGCACGCAATTGAAATCGCAGAAAAAATTAAAGAAAATGAGCGGCGTTCATTCCCTCAACTCGCAGCCAAAACAAGTGTCCACGTGATCTGGACCCGATTATATGCCGCCAATGTTGATCATAGCCACGCGCTGGGGTCGGCAAAGCATAGGACACGCGCTGAGTTCCAGACATTGTTATGGTTCGGCTATTGTCGTCATTGCAGCGATTGGACACGGGCCACTACCCGAATGCTTCTCGAGCTATCGATTATCACGAGCCCAAATCGAGTGCCAACGCAATGCTCGGCTCCAATATATGAGCCACATTCAAATATCGTCACTGGGAGGTGCTGCGGCCACCGAGTTACGTCATCAAGTTTTGCGAAGGAGAGATTGAATGAAAACGCTCGCTTTTGACCTTGAAATTACACCGCAACAAAGGAGTCTCTTGGCCAGTGGCATTGCGGGCGAGTATCCTTGAGTCCCACTAGTGCCAGTAGGCTCGTTTGAAGTGAAGAACATTCCAATCGAATTTCGTTGCACCGCCCCTTTAAGGCCGGTTCAGACACTTGCGTTTGAGTGCGTTTGACTGCGTTGCGTCGAGTGCAGAAAGCCAGTCACCGGCACATCTGTGCTTCGTATGAAGCATGGAATCCAATTCAAGGAATCATCTTGGCACGGGATATAAGCAGCAGGGATGTCCTGGTTTCTCGCAGCCGCAACGCTGTCAAACGCAGTCAAACGCAGTCAAACGCAACTGTCTGAACCAGGCTTTAGGGAGATTGGCCTATTCGGGGGATGCGTGGCCAAGCGTGCTAGCGCACACCAGCTCAGAGCACGTAGAGTGCCCGTTTGAATCATAATGAGCATCGTACAGGCGTGCGGTCGTGTATCACTATTGCGTGATGCACGCTAAACAATCCGGGCTAGCGGTCGTACTGAACTAGCTAAATTGCTCATCAACTGTAGGTCACAATGTCGCCATGTTCTGGCAGACTAAACGCCTACTGTATTAACAACTAAAACAAATTTTTTCACCCAATTCGCTACATTAGTTCAGAAGAAAGAAGTGAATAAACTGAAATCGGAATCAACCTGAACATAAAAGTGACGTTCAGGCCAAGACAACATAATACATTTCTTGCAAGTGTCACCGTTACTGGGTACCGACTGTTATTTTAACTTACTGTTTTTTTCGAACTACAACTTCTGCGGTCTGCAACTAACACGGCGAACCGAATGCTCGTGGCGCATACAATACTGGCATGGTCACGAATGACGTCACATGCAAGCTATGTATAATAACAAGGGGTCAGAGGACGCAAGAAATAAAACATTACACCGATCATATTTCCGAACTTTTCTACGAAATACTTTGTTGAACCGATTTTCTTGACATGCTCGCAGCATATAGGTTAAAGCACTACTTCCAGTGTTGGCGTTAATTCTTACATGTTTTGCTCTTTCTCGGTTTCTTTTTTCACTTCCAGATCTGTTCGGTTTGTAGGTTGTTTTCTCCTATGCTTGCGTGTGGCCATCTGCCCTTTCTTCTTCCCGGAATCATTGTCCAACAACACGTTTCCCGCGCCATTGTGTGTAGCTTTCCACGTGTCCATAAAGAACTCTCCTCACGTTCGCTCATCATTCGGTGATTGAAAATCTGGTGAAGGTAAGTGATCACTAGCATGTCGCAGGCCTGTGTTGCCCGGATTGCTACGTCGTTAGGGAGCATTTTTTTTTTTCTGGGAGCAGCACCTCTGTCATTTGGAGAGCAGTTGTCAATATATAGTTTTTTTTTTTTTTTGAGTTTCAATATATACTTTTCAAAAGTCTGCCCTCTTTTAAAAGCCGTGGAATCCCTACAGAATGGCGCACCCAAGCGCGAGATCATGCGCCACAGCTGCACGAGCACTCGTGCAGTGGGAGAACAAGTCGAAGCTATCCACTCGCACATTACGACGTGTCGGTTGTTTACACTATTGTGCAGTGGGTCATTTTCTTCTGTCAATCTGCACGGAACTTTTGAAGGGGGTATATTGTCGGAGAAGTCCCTTACAAACGTGAATGTCCGTCCCAGCGGAGGTTGTCCCTAGCTGCATTCCGATCTGTTGTGTACTCAAGCGTGGTGCTTGAGTACAGTGGTGCTTGAGTACAGCGAGCGCGCGGGGCACGAGAAAACATTTGCGGACGCTCCTCCACCTGCTCATGAGGAAACATGCACGCTTCTATTCCGAGATTGTTGGAAGGATTGGACTCGTTATAATGCCATGTATACATGCGCAAGTTAATGGCGCCTCGCGCTAAACCCAAGTGTGCGTTCTCATTAGCTCGACACTTAACACTGGCGACAAGGTAAACAAGCAACTTGGACGGCGGGAGAGCTTAACCATTCCAGGTATGTCTTCCAACGTACAAGTTGGAAGAGCTTTCACCTGATGGACCCTGCGTTCTGGCCACATTATACGGTTTTAGCTCACACGTTTGGAAAGAGCCTCTGGTGAGAAAATATAATATATTTTGGATCGGTTACGCGCTATTTCGCTTTTTCGCGTTGTTCACGGACACTAAGCAGGCGGAATTTCATTGGTGTTTAAAACTTTCGGAAAAAAGACAAGAACAAAAAAGCTAAGAAAACACTCGTATCGTTTGATAAGGTAGCGCGAGCTGCGTTTTTATTTTGTATCTTTCAACCTTTTTTAGTTATTTCAGGCAGCCTCTTACCGCGCGAATCGTAGCTTTAGCCAGCCGGTAACAGCCAGGCGGCGCCAGCAGAGTGAGAGCCCACGGTTATGTCCGTCCTCTTTGGAACTTGGCAACAGGTGAACGATAAACCCCACATTGCGTGCCGATGGCTTCGATATGCGTTACGTATACGAGCGCAACGCACACATAATGGAACATGACGCAGCGAAAAGCCCTTCTTCGCAGTAAAAGCGCACTCCGGTGATACGTAGTCACGTTCCGATTGGCCCGCCAGTGCCGTAGCTTCCCCCGTACTGGCATGTTATGCCATTAAGGCTTCCTGGCCTACCCAGTCTTTCTTACTTCAGACACTAGGCTAAGCGGCGCCATCAGAGTAATAGCACACGTTTGAACAATGCAGCCGCCACTCCCAGGCATACCCAATGTTTCTTGCTCACAGTCTCTAGAGAGCGCCAAAGCAAACAGCATCGCAGGTTGCCTATACATGTGTTCATGATAGGCTCCTATACGCAGCCAGTTTGGATGACGCTAACGCCGTGTAACGTTTCCACCATATTGGGTGGCACTATAGACGTTTCCACTGTTTACGAAACTCACACTCCACACGTGCTAAAACACAGTCCAGCCAGTGCTCGCTCACAATCACGGTGTAAGATAATACTCTTCAGGTGAGGACAGCGCGCTCCTCGCGACTAAAGTTCGCTCTTCACTCTTTCTCTTTCTCTCTCTCACTATGGTTTCAAGCGGCGCCGGCAGGTGGCTCGTCGACCCGTGGGCACGCAGTATAGACCTTTCCAAAAACGAGCTTGTGGCCGGTGCCATTTTGAGCGTTCGTGCGTATGGCGCGTGCTTTGCTCGCTTTCCGAAGCGACGATCACGCACGTTCTGGGCTGTGAAGATCGCACGCTGGACTGTGATTTTGTAAACATTGGAAAGTTCTATAGACCTTTCCAATGTTTACAAAATCACAGTCCAGCGTGCGATCTTCACAGCCCAGCACGTGCGTGTTCGTCGCTTCGGAAAGCGAGCAAAGCACGTGCCATACGCACGAACGCTCAAAATGGCACCGGCCACAAGCTTGTTTTTGGAAAGGTCAAAACGGCTCGTGCCGTCTCATGTACCACCACGGCCGGACTGGAAGCGCGCGCTCTCTTTCTCTTCTTACGGCCTTTGCAATCGCCCGGGAGTCAATGACATTTTTTCTCCGTATGCTGTTCATTTGCTTGCCGCCAGGGGCGCAACCACCTCACCCCACTTCACCTCACTCGGAGAGTCCCTTCGAGCTGCTTTGCGCTGGTGTTCGAGCTTCGTAGGTTGTTGTTTTGGCAACGGTTTATTGAACTTCGCTCCGATTTGAGTCACTCTACCGACTCTACCACACATGGACGACTACGGTCCATCTGTGGAGGGAATGAAATGCTTGATGCAAGGGCTGTCACAGCAGCCCTTGATCACATTGTCAAAGAAAAGGCCCCTGCTATGCAAATACAGATCTCAGACACTGATTCTGAGCAGTTGGCAGCGGCTGTGCCCGACTTGGTTACCACTGACCTGAAAAAACTGAAAGAGCCTTGCGCTCCATCTCCATCCGTGACATACTCTGGTCTGGTGTACGTCGGTGGCCAGGATAAAGCGGACTTCATTATCCAAATCCTAGGTTCCTCGCACTTCTGGACAACATTGTTGCTTTTTTTAAAGGCTGTTAAGCACCTTCCGCGTACAAATGTGCACGAAGTTCTGCAACTACTCATTGCACCCTATCTTAAAGACGCGCCAATCCTAAGTTGCCCAGAGGGCATTGACAACAGTCACTCAAAGCGTTTGGCTGGTTTAATTTGCAACATGTTGCTCAGAATACTTCTGATTAACCATGCAAAGACGGTCACGGACAGAAATTAAAAATCAGCTGCATATGCGCACAAGCCCTCGAGGAAGCACCTTAGGCTGTACTATGCACTGTGCGAAAATTGTACAGATACTACACCCTCATCTAGAGCAGCTGACCCATTTCATGTGCGGCGAATGAAATGATGATGCAGACCACGGCAATAGATAGATTGGGCCTGCTTACATTTCACGAGAGTGTACGAATTATTTATCATTTAGAGTTCCTCCACATAGAAGGGGTCCGTCTCCTCCTGTTCTTCAGTTGCAACAAAAGTCCTGGAGGTAAAGTCGAGTATAGTGTTTCCGCAATTGCAATCGCTGTCTCTACTTACTACTTTTTACTTCCCAATCTCTCGGAGATGTGCGTCAAATATGCACCGTTTTGGGCTCATCAGAAGCGCGTTAGGTAGTGGCTGAGGGTCGAAACGTAAGGATCAGGTGTCAAAGGCCTTTTCGGCCTCCGTCGCATGGGCGCTGCCATCTTGGAATCACGTGACGCGGCCGCCATAAGGTGGCTTCAACTCGTCGCTCCACTCTCCCCTCCGCGCCTTGGCGATCGAGGCGCGGCATTCGCGTTTTACGTCGCGTTTCACCGCGTTTTCGCCTTATTGTAAATTGCCGCCCGATGCTTACATTTACAACTTAATTGCATGCCATCATTATGTGCACGACTACATATGCAGTTAATTTTGTAACCGATTTTGACTATTTTCACCGTCGGCGTACCGGATACGTGTGAGGAGGGAAGAGATACAGAAATCAGCGTCAGACCTGGCGCATATTGAGCCCAATTATTTATGACAACTTAAATATACATAGGGTTGTTCGTTTTCGGGTTTTATATTTTTTTAAATTCGGGGGGTAAAAATCGGGTGCTATTTTTCAAGCTGATAATCGGGGAGAAATCGGGTTTTTTGTGGGAACATTCCGAAATTCGGGTTTTTTCGTTAAATTTACAAATGTACTCAATAATGCAATTTTTTTTTTTTTTTTCTTTTTTTGTTAGGCGGAGCGTATTACGAGTTTTTTTTTTAACGCTGCCTCGTTAAAATTGGGGGTCTGTTTCAAACTGGTAATCTGGGGGATATCAGGGTTTTCCAGCTCCGATTGCCGTCGGTCGCTTCAAAGGAAGCACCGCCACGGAATCCTCCTCTCCCTCAGTGTCAACAAAAACCCCGACCGTTCGAGGGACGGTCGTCTTCGATCAGATATTTCGCTATGGTATAAACCTGTTAAGTTTTCCCGATCTGTTTACGCGACTGACTGGCTCGGACGTTGTTCGTGAGAAAGGTTGGATGCCAGCGAGATGGCCATGCTACCCGAGAGACCCTGCTGGGCGTCGACACCTCAGCGGTCGAAGGGGGATTGATAGCGCATTTCACAAGCTGCGTGCAGTGCAGCAGGGCCGAAGCTACGTGGCGTCCCGAGGCGCTTCCACCTGCACAGCGGGGGGACGGAAATGTCCCTCCGAGGCCCCAGCGCCTATTGTCGCTTTTCCTCAGCCGGCCTCCGTAGAATGTCACGGTGAGTTAGGCGCGCTCGTTGGGCGCTTGGTTGAGAGTCCTGTAGCGTCCACAGTGCTGCATGCAGCTTGCGAAATGAACTATAGGTCACTGTTGTCCCGAAGTAGGGTAGCTAGCGTGTGCGCACCGCAAACTCCGTGCGGCGTAAAAATAAAAAAAAAAAAATGGTTATGTGGCTTTGGAATTCGGGGAGAAATCGGGTTTAACCCGATTCTCCTGAAACATGTTCGGGGTGTAAAATCGGGTAAAATCGGGTTTAACCCGAAAACGAACAACCCTAAATATACACAGTGATAGTGGCGGAATATTCGAAATAAGTATAGTGCAATGTATATGTATAATCGCGCATTTGACCAAAATACTACGCAGCATATTAAGCTATGTGTGTTTCCTGAAAGCCTCCGGCCTTGCCTTCATAACAAATTTAAATAGTTGTTTTTGATTATATAGGACATATAAGATATACAGGTGACGAACGTTTAATTCACATTTTATCTTATGCTTGGGATAATGGTAACGTCCACATCGGGTGATTTGTTTATGCACGACATTACACCTAAATCTGTTAGACGGTCTTTAATCGTTTTTGCAATAGAAACGTTTGCTTGATTTGTTTATTTATGAATTTAGAGAAACTGCACACTATGCTTGGTCACATATCTGCAGTCATTAAAGGGTGTTAACATTTTTTATACAATTCTAATTAATAAATTTTAGTTATTTTAAACACAAAGACCTCCGTGAAATAATTTGTCACAGGCAGCTTGAGAGTGCCTAGGGCTCGCATTATGTGATGCCGAAAAGAAGCCATCTACATGGAAATCGCCCACGTTCAGGGTTGTTGATTTTAAATCGCATCAGTTTGCATGGAAATCTGTCATGAAGGTTTATGAAGTCGTGCCTAGCGTTCGACTTCAACCAAACATATGAGAGATCACTTCTCTCTTAGCCTTAATTTTATTTGGCTAAGTTGGTACAAAGACAAAATTTCAGATTTCAATTGATGGGCTGGGCCTCATTTATCTCATGTGCCAAGAACGCCGTAATCAAATGCCAGTAAAAAAATAGTTCATTTTCTAACGCCAACGTTGTTAAATGCTGTTAATAAGTACTTTAGCAAGATCAATAGCTAAAGGAATTTCCCACCCGACCTAGGACGCGGACCTTCAAAATATATCTCGCGTTCTTATTTTTTTTTTTTTCTAGAATACATCCCCAGACAATATCACTTATTTCTTAGAATATCTGCATATTATAGGAGACATTTCGAGTTTCTAAAGTTCACAGAAAGTTGGTGTCCGCAAAAATCAGTCAGTGAACTTGCGACATCGTGTGCTTTTTGCGATTTAGGAGGTTTTTAATCAGGTTCCAGTCAGTGACGATGGAACCGCCCCTTGTGCATCGGAGTCGTTACGCCGCCAAACCTGACCGAAATTAGCGACGAGCATGACTAGATGCATCGTAAAGCGTTCGTAAAAAAGTCCGCGAATATGACTCGAAACCACTTCGTGGTTCTCGAATTGGCTCAGTACCACAGTTTTATTAGTTGTGCGCTATAACGGGCACATTTGAATGACGAAATTAGGCGAGAATGACATAACACACCAACACAGCCGAGAGCGCGCTGAAACCGAAACCAACCAAGTTGAAGCCACCCAATGGCGCCGAGTGCGTCAGCGCCCTCTGTCCGCCGGTCGGGTAACTACTGAGATGAAAAGGTCTATAAAAATCTCGGCCGCAAGTTGCGACAGCGCTGAGATACACTGTCAGACGCGCTCTGTGCAGACGGCAAAGGGTAGCCCAGGGGTGAGGTGACAGCGCCCCCCGCGAATTGCGGCGGGAGGTGGCGATTGCCTCAATTGCAAAGGCCGTAAGAAGAGAAAGAGAGCGCGCGCTTCCAGTCCGGCCGTGGTACCACACGGACCACACGCGCAGAGCTCCAGCGAGGTTGTCGCACGCGCAGAAAGACCACGGTGTACCGGGGTGTCATGGCAACGAGATAATTTTTTTTTTCGCTCTCACACAGTTTCGCCGTTTGGCCGCCGGTGACGCTGTCAGCCGCGGGCACGGTGGCAGCGGAATGATGCAGCCTTTCGGATGCCCGTCCAACGAACGCTATCTGATTCCTCGCGCCGCGCGTTCAGCCCCACCGTGTCCTCACCTAAACAGTGTATCTTACACCGTGCTCACAATTAGCGGCGAGATGTTTCGGTGGCGCCCTCGTTCGGTTACCTTTCGTGACGTCATTACCTTGTGAACAACAAGCTCGATGGTGTTTGTAATGAGCATTCTGGAAGCCTGAAATCATAGCGGTTTCAAAGCAGCACTGCCAACACCGTCAAAATTGAAGTTCTTACATTCCTCTTCTTTCCGTCGATGAGACATCCTTTGCTGACCTCATAGTCAGCATTCGGCCAATAGACCCCTTTCGAGATTTTGTCTGGCAACTTCAATAACTATCATCATTTAAGTTAATATTATCTGTACATGCTAATGGCGTTCTTTTGATGACTGGTGGAGAAAGAATACCGAAGCGGAGCCTGAAAATTCCAGACGTTAGTTAGCTGCATTATTCTCCTATGTTACCGTGACGAGACTTATAAGCTTCTACGCGCTACGCATTTGAGGGTGTCATGTAAAACCTTGGAATGCTTGGCTTCGGCACGCCCCAGACATCTCATGGCAATAGAATATGGTGAATTGTATCAAGAATTTGACTCCACCCAGTGCCTTGTACAGAGTGGTACACACCGTCGCAACTGAAACAAATAAAAAATAACTGTGCAGCGAAGAAAACCGCAACATTTGCACTTCTGCCGTTGACGGATATGTACCACATCCTAACCGCCATTAGCATGCAGAAATTTAGACTGATATTTGAGCCACTAGATGGCACTGAATTTGTGAAAGGGTCTATTGTGGTGGGCCGACCACAGCGACACTTTCGATCGCTCACGTCGCCAATAGACCTCTTTCTAAATTACGCAAGCACCAAGAAGAATGCAGGGATTGATGTTCCGTGCGCCGCACGTGGTGACGTCAGCAGTAGTTAACTTTTCTAGAGCAAATGGCAAAAACAAATTGCATCGTGCGCGCCCGTTCGTCAACGCTTTATTTTGGTTATTTACTTAGAATCTTTTATACCGGGAAGGCGTGTGCGTGTGGCGCTTGGAACATAATTCCCTGCATTCTCCTTGATGCTTGGTCAATTTAGGAATAGGTCTATTGCGGCGAGCCAGAAGGTGCTCGTGCATAACACACGGCAGTTTGATACTTTAGACCCATGTTACGGATAAACAAAAAAACAAAAAAAAAAACGGCACGGGATGGCCAAAAAAAAAACAAAAAAACACGTTTTTTTGTGTAAGGCTCGTCAAATTATGAGGCGCTGGAGAAATGCAGCATTCTGCGTTCAGTCCTTATTTCGAACTCTTTTTGTTCGCCTTCCGTCCATTGAAAAGCATGCGGGAAGGGCCTCAGTACGCACCTGGTATCGCTGCGCCGCAGCGTTCTTCCGCAACATAAAGTCCGTCGGCTTTCATCGCCGTCACCATGGCAACGAACGCTGAATGAATGGAAGCACGCACGGTACCGCCTCGTGAAGCCACCAACAGCTGACGCCATTTTACGAACGCCGTCTGCTAGCCAAAGCCGAACGCTGCGAGTCAGATTGGCCGCCTTCGCCGGTGCGACGCTGGCAAAGACGACGAAGCTGAGACACGCCGACGGCGATTGAGCAAGCGAGAGCACAGCGGGACGACTGCAACGGGGAATTTATTGGCATTAAATGAGCGAAATAAGCAAGAGCAATTTTTATTTGAATCATAACGCGCGATATTCAAGTTGGGGACCACATATCTTTCCCGGGTTTTCCCTGTAGATTTTGGCGGCCGCGGTGACAAACGACTAGAATCTATCAATGCTTCAGCGCGCCTTCTCTCTCCTCCAGAACATGCGATTTGTCTGGTTTATTCCGAAAACGAACGAGACTCTAGCCTATTAAATAGGTGCGTGGTTCTCTGCACCTGCACCTTCTTAGAGGGACAAGCGGCTCCTAGCCGCACGAAACAGAGGAATAACAGGTCGGTGATGCCCTTAGATGTCTGGGCGGCACGCGCGCTACACTGATGGAAGCAGCGTGTTTTTATCCCTGTCTCCAAAGACTGGGTAACCTGTGGAATGCAGTCTCGGCCAACATCTGGGTGCTGTTACTCAGGCCCCAGTCCGTATAGATTTTTCGCGCCTATAATCTAAAAAATTGCGCTGGCTTAGCTCGGCTATGCCAGGATATACGTAGCGTGAGCTTATGCGCACAAAATGAGAGGCGCTATCAAGCAGCTCCGGTGCATCGTCAGACTTGGCTGCTGCGCAACGGAGGCGCACAGCTGAGCACGCGGCGGCGCTAGTGCGTCTGCCGCGGCTATGACGTCACTTCTCTGGAATGCGGAGACCGGCGAGGCGCGCGCGGTGGCGGCGGAGCGCGCGGCGGCGGCGGCTCCGGCGCGCCAGCTGTGCGCTGTGTGACGTCACTGCTCCTCGCGCATACACAGACCGGCGAGGCGCGCGGGGTGGCGTCGGCTCCGGCGCGCCAGCTGTGCGCCGTGTGACGTCACTGTTCCTCGCGCTTGCGCAGCACGGCTCTTTGAAAGCCACGCGTAACTGCTCAACCTCGGCCAGTGTAGCTCACGCTACAAAAACAAAGAATGGCATACACACCATCACACGCGCACGCACTCTAAGTTGGTCCAGAAGTCCAGTGTCCCCGACGTGCTTTTGAAGCGATTTCAAAATTATACACTGATACCGCCAAGTGTTCTTCGGCCCAGAATTTTGGTGACATTAATTGGTCTATGGTCCAGCAGTTGCAGCGTTCTTCTCATGTCTTCTCGTTGGGTGCTGTATTTCAGGCATGCACACAAAGGATGCAAATAACGAAGCTAAATAATTGGAAAAATTAATTATTGGACTAATTTTATTGGACTTTTTATTAAAATTTTCACTAAACTTTTTATTAAACTTTTTACTAAACTTTTTATTTTTTATGCGTGGCGCTAACTTTTCCCGCCCCATATATTTATGGCGTCAGGAACGATGCAGCATAGAAAGAGTGCCCTTCAAACGACAATAATAATGATCATTGAAAACTGCGGGACCTCTGCTAGAAACTCTGAGGAACGGTAGAGTAGTCGTCGCGATAAAAAATCTAAAGAAACAAAATAAATAGCCTAACGGTCGTGGGCGGCGTCATGAGGCCTCGCCGAGTGCGGAGTATAACGGTCTTGCAATACGGTATATATTGTGCATTCTTACTTTTCTTTTCTTTTAGACTACGTCGAATTCTGACGCCAAGACTCCCTCCCTCCTTCGTTCCAACGCGTTGTTTGTTATTGAATTAACAAATCAGCTTCAAATAAGGGTCGTGGCATCCTCTAGGGTAAAGAAACAAAAAAGAAAACAAACAAGGAACATTGCGAGCAATACCTCTCTTCAAAGAACGCGCCGCCGCGAATCTAACGGCTCCCCCCTTATTATTTCATTTTTATTCACTTTGTTACTTCATTTTGTTGTTGGGTCCGACTGTTCTCTTCTTTGAAGGCGCTCGCTGCGGGAGCGAGTGAACAGCTGAGAACATGGCGGCGGCCAATTTCGTCGGCGGCGCGGAGAGTGGTCCCGTATGGTCGCCCGCAATTTTTTCCCGAGAACAAACGCGAGTTTTTATTGCCATCATCAGTAAGCGGAATATAGCGGAGCTGCTCGGTGAGAGCGACCCCCGTCCAAGCCTTGCGAAGTACGACTTGCGCGTTCGAAGGGGTCCCAAAAGCTTCGGCGCAAGCACGAACGACACCGAGAGCTCCGAGCACTGTAGAGCACTGCATGGTAGCGCAGAACGAGCAGCTCCTACCTCGGTGCCGTTCCTGGCTGCGCAGGAGCCTTTCGGACTCGGGGTCCGGTTGGTCCGGTCGCGATCGGCGAGGTCTGGCGCGGCGAAGCGCGGAGGCGTCCTCAAAGCGTGCGCGCACACGTCGCCTATGGTCCAGAGTGACCCGGCGGCCCGGCCTGGAGACCTAAACGCTTGGGTTTTTATGTTTCTTCCGTTTCGTAACTTCTTCCACAGCACCGAAGACAGCGGTTACGATCTTTACGTTCACTGAACGCATCGAAAGGCCTCCACGTGCGATGCACCGGAAAACGTGGTGCGGCTGGTGCCGGAACTGCATAACTTCGAGCTTTTACACGGCTGGCGCCACCTTCGTGTAGGGCTTGGTGCGCAATCATGTAAACTAGTGATGGGCCGAACTTTTGCCGAATCGAAAATTCGGCGCCGAATCTTGAGATTCGGCAAAGCCTAATTTTTGCCTAACTTTCTAAAGATTCGGCAAAGATTCGGCAAAAATACATTGTTCCCAGACCTAAAAGTTTATACTGTAAATGACTAAATTTTCGCGGGGGCCTAATTTTTGCGAATTTCGCGAATCGCCTACAATTCGCGAAAAATACGTCCCGCGAACAGTTCGGGCAGTATGTGAACGCTACGGAAGCTACACTCGATTCGCGAAAATTAGAACCCGCGAATAATTTCAAATTTTCAGCTTTGGCCCGATTCGCCAAATTTGAGCCCGCGAAACCTAAGTCGTTTCTTCGTGCGAAAAAAAAAGATTTCAGGTTCGTTTTGAATGCACATTGACACAGTTATTAGTAAATGAGGTGATATGCTACAAGATAATTGTATCAGAGTCATGTTTGTGTGTTTACTGGTATTTTAAAGTGACTTTTTGCAGAAGTGGTGTAACAAGGAGGTTTGGTAGTAGCGGCCGCAGTCACGATACGCGAGTTTCGGTTTTGATGCTTAATCAGCGCAAGCCTGCAAGTGTGTATTGTTGAAATAAAGGCGGTAAAACTGTGTTCTTACTTTCTCTGCGAGTCACCGTTTCGTGCGCGAAATTGAATGCAACGGCTGCTGAGCCTTCACCAGAACAGATAACAATATTATTTAAATATACACTTAAAAAAAAAAAAAATTAGTCACTTTAGTTTTGCATGAAAGTGTGCATCCCATATTCGCAACGTCTCACTTTTAACTTTTAAAATGCCGGTTCTTGATGTTAGGACACACGGGACGTTTGGGAAGATGGAAAGAGTTGAGAATGTCGAATGTGCAACATGGAGCATGATAGTTCTGTGTTTAATTTTATGCGGATAGATGAAAACCGCGAAATAACGCTCATTGAAAAGCAATATTATTTTGTTCGGGCACAAAATACTTGTGAGCCGAAAATGGATTGCTATAATGGCGAGGAGTGCTTTAAACTACTTGTCGGTCAATGTTGCAATACCTCGTTGCATCACTGGAAATATCAAATTAAAATCACGTTGTCCGGAATGCACCGCATCATTTGTCACTTCCGCAGTCGACTGCATCGTTTTTGCGTCAATTTTTGGTCGATCTTCTGTTCTTGAGGCAGAAAATATTGAAGAGAACCACACTCGCATAGGCTGATAAACACACAGTTACCATGTCGCCTACTTCGCACCTTGCCGTAACCGCTGGTAGTACTAGCAAGCGCAGGACATATGACGATAACCGCACGATCGCACGGCGTCCATTTGCAATCCATGGCCCCGTCGCGTTCTCGCGCGTGCGCAGACGTTTGCTGAATTTTGACCGAATCTTTGCCGAACTTTCCTTCAAAAGTTCGGCATGTGCCGAACTTTGCCGAATCTGAAGTTCGGCAGATTCGGTCCACCACTAATATAACGTTGCCGCGTCGGCTTCGTTCGAAGAACGAGTAGAGCTGATGCGCTGAAGTCGCTTTCATGAAAACGAGGCTGTAGTCTAAAAAAAAGAAAACTAAGAATGCACAATAGTATACCGTATTGCAAGACCGTTATACTCCGCACTCGGCTAGGCGTCATGACGCCGCCGACGACCGGTGGGCTATTTATTTTGCTTCTTTAGATTTTTTTATCGCGACGACTACTCCACCGTGCCTCAGAGTTTCCAGCGGAGGTCGGGCAGTTCTTAATAATTATTATTATTGTCGTTTGAAGGGCACTCTTCCTATGCTGCTTCGTTCCTGACGTCATAAAAATATGGGGCGGGAAAAATTAGCGCCACGTACAAAAAATAAAAAGTTTAGGTCATGGCCGGATTGGTTTGTGGATACAATTAGTCCAATAAAATTAGTCCAATAATTAATTAGTCCAATTATTTAGCTTCCTTATTTGCATCTTTTGTGTGCATGCGTGAAATACAGCACCCAACGAGAAGACATGAGAAGAATGCTGCAACTGCTGGACCATAGACCAATTAATCTCACCAAACTTCTGGGCCGAAGAAGACTTGGCGGTATCAGTGTATCATTTTGAAATCGCTACGGAAACACGTCGGGGACACTGGACTTCTGGACCAACTTAGAGTGCGTGCGCGTGTGATGTGTGTGTATGGACATTCTTTGTTTTTAGATTATAGGCGCGAAAAATCCACATGGACTAGGGCCTGAGTAACAGCACCCAGATGTTGGCCGAGACTCTGCATTCCACAGGTTGCCCAGTCTTTAGAGTCAGGGATAAAAATACGTTGCATCCTTCAGTGTAGCGCGCGTGCGGCCCCGGACATCGAAAGACATCACAGACCTGTTATTGCTCTGTTTCGTGCGGCTAGGAGCCGCTTGTCTCTCTAAGAAGGGAGCAAGGTGCAGAGAACCACGCACCTATTTAATAGGCTAGAGTTTCGTTCGTTATCGGAATTAACCAGACAAATCGCATGTTTTGGAGGAGAGAAAAGGCGCGCGGAAGCATTGATAGGTTCTAGTCGTTTGTCACCGCGGCCGCAAAAATCTACAGCCCGACGCAGACAGGGACCGTCCTTATAGAATCGATGCGCCCAACCAGGGGGCGCTTCGAAATTGCGATGGTAGCGCCACCGCAATACAACACATGGTCGTGTCGCGTCGGTCGCGTTGCATTGGCGTCGCAGGTGTTTCAAGCGTACGGCGAATATTTAGAAAATGATAGAAAGCATACGAGATTTATTTCACGTGTTGAGTCAAGAAACGATACAGAAGCTTCAATAACACGGATCTTCCGCCGAGAAAGCGGTTGATTGTCCCACCAACGAGCCGGGTCCGCTTAGCAAGTACGGCCGTGCGGCGTCTACAAGATAACTTCACAGGTGAGCGACACTTGTTTAAATTTTGCGCTGAAATGACGTTGTGCCTTTTCTTAAAAGAAAGATTACTACTCACAATGAACCACTGTTCTCGTGGATCCGGTTAGACAACGTCGGGATACTAGGGAGTTTTAGCGAGTCGTTTTTCAAGCGCACGGTTCCGAAATCACGAACGGTACAGCTGGTTCGTTCCGTGAAACCGTACGTGAAATTTGACATATTTTAGCAAATCGTGAAAGTTGCGCGTCCGTGTAAACGATGATGATGATAGTGCTTAACGGTGGCGCCATCTTCTAGCGAACATGTGAAACATTCTGCAACGTGTATATCCGTGGCGGACACCGGGTTTACTACGGTTGATCGAATGCCATTTCGTCGAAGCACGTTTTAGAGAACGGACACGTTTTATCGAAGCATGGTTTAGAGAAAGCAAAGCCTCAGTTTAGAGAAATGCCGTTTTTCGAAAAGGGGACGCTATTTAAAAAAGACTTTTCTACTTCGTTCGTGTATCACTCGTGCGCGTGCTAACCCAAGCACCTCGCTGCGCTCCCGCCGCGTCGCGGCGGCAGTCTGCAGCGGCTCATTACAAAAATGTTAACTCACCTGACCTATCCGCACACGCCGCTTAGCGGCGGCCGTATTCGCTAAAAGGAGGCTCATCGCCATTTTCTTTAAACTGGGTTTCTCTATAAAGGAATTCGATAAACTGGGGTTGGTAAAACGGCGTTCGCTAAAACGAGCTTCTCTAAACCGCATGTCTCCGGCGGACACCGTGGTGGCGGCTCGTGTTTCCGGCGTACGACTGGTGTAAACAAGACGGCCGATGTAACATTTGCAGGTCGGAATTTCAAGACCTGCGAAGCTAGATGGTGTAGAAAGTATCTAAACGACCCTAAAGGTATGTGTTGTGTCTCCGTTATCCTGAACTTGAACGATCGTTCACGTTGTGTGCCGTCGAACCAAATCATTTCGTCTGCTCGCGGTCGCCACGGCAGCTATTCTGCCCGCAGATTGCAAAAAATTACTAACATGCGTAGTTTACAGCATTCACGATCGCTTAACATTGTGAGCAGTCCTCGAAATGATTTGGTTCAACCTCTCAAATGAAGCAGACTAACAGGAGGCAAATCTCCGGCCGTTGTCCTAAGCCTAACGCTCGGCTGGGTCGGCGAAGGCCGTCGCCGAACCGACCGCCATCTTTTTTTCGCCCGAGTCGAGAACGGTGCTGGCTGCGTTGCGGTGACGACTCCAGCGCCGGAATGGCAGAAACGAACGAGAAGAGCCTCCCGACGTCCCGAATGACTCGCGCGCGCATGCGCAGTGGCGTCGCTGATGCGTTGGAGGGTGAACCGTTCGTGTGGAAACGACCAGCTAAAACTCACTACTATTTTTCGGTCGCTGAACCGTTGGCAGACTACGTTCTCGCGCTAGAGGCTACGAGTAGGGATGCCGCGAACGTTTTTCGAACCGAAGATTCGATGATCGAATCAAGCGGTTTGAAAGGTTCGAAGGATTTCGAATTTTTGACTTTCTATATCGTAAAATTCGACGAAAGTCGAATTTTCGACCTTCTTAAACTAAGAAGTTCGACGCTTTTCGAAATTTCGAACGTTGCACGTTCAGAAATGCAATGTTTTTCGAACCTTCAAACTTATTACGCTAAAAAAATCGATCCTTTTCCAACTTTCGAACTTATTACGCAGCGAAGTTCGATGCTTGTCGAACTTTCGAACTTTATAAACAAAAAAATCGATGATTTTCGAACTTTCAAATTTCTTGCACTAAAAGTTCGAAGCTTTTCGAATTTCAAACTTCCTACGCTAATGAATTCGATAATTTTCGAACTTTGAATTTATTTCTCTAGAGAATTCGAAAAGCTTCGATTCCTGAAAAGTCAAAAGTTCTACGAACTTCGAAAGACCGCCGGACGGTTTCATTTGAATTCAAGTGTTGAGGTACATTCGTAATTTTTTTTCTAGAATTTTTATATGCGGTGCCGCGTTCCTTGCGAAAGACAATGCCGTTTATTTCAAAGTTGTGGCATGCTTAGTTTTAAAGAAATAAATTCCCGAAGGATCGAGGAAGGACGACGGGTTTTTGACATTTGTCGTTTGTGCCATGTTTGAAGCGTGCTATAGCCGAAGCTATTTATGGTAGAGATGTTAAACAAGAATGATCTATGTATAGCCTAGGTAAGTGTCGTCTTAAGATATGATTATTGTTTTTCAATATGAGTTTCTAAGAAATGTCCAAACATGTATTTACGGGCAATTATGCCCTAAACTTGGTAATTTGTTTCGTCTAAATCGTTTGAGGTATCGCGTTTAAATTAACACCACAGACAGTACATATTATTGCCATCTGTACAATACAAAAAAGAGTATTTATTGTTTTTTCACGTTGAGGAATAAATTAACTCATGGGGGAAGATTTCTAATTTGTTCAAGTTCAGCACGTCATTAAAAAAATCATCTTTAATTTTTTTTGTTTCACGTTTTTGGGACGCGTTTTTTTAGCCTGTACACATTTTGGTAGGAGAAACTTGTTTCGAAGTTCTGAGCCTCTGAATATGCAAGACTACAACACTTCCTTCGGGTTCTTGATAGATTTTTTTTTCAGCTTTTTATCCCCGCACTTATTGTTATGTTTATTTATTTTTTTTACTAATGGCACAGTTATTTAGGTTGAAAAGACATAGCTTTGAACTTCCGAACCACTAAGCACGTGACAAGTAGTGCCTTCCGACAACGAGTTTCCGACAATGACCATCTACGCGATCTTTTTTGCAGTGAAGAGCGACAGTAGCTATACATGTGCATAATAAATTTCAGATTAAAATAAGCTCGAAAACGCTCTTTTTCCCCGTATTGTTTTCTTTAACAGTCCGAAATATCTGGAAGTGGGCGGGGGGGGGGGGGGGGGGGGGGGGGGACGGAGGGAGGGAGGGAGGGAAGCTCCTCGACCTCGATTTGTGTCGCTTCTGTCCTTTTTGCTCGGCGTTTCCTCCGTCCCGGAAAATAAACCTCCAGAACAATTACAAACTTAACTTACTATATGCCAGCGTCACTTGGGCGGCGTTCGATAGAATTACTACCAGCGTGCAAGGGGGTGGGGAGGTAGTTTGCCAGGTCGCTTCTAGGTTTTTCTGAGCCTCAACCTCCTGCCCGCCCCTGGCCGTTTCGAACTGGATGAGTATCGTAAAACAGCGCGTTCGTGTGATCACTACTGCGTGATGCACTATAAAGACCTCCCCTTCCGTGGGCTGGCGGTCACAATTACTGATCTATGGTCACACGTCACTCTGCACTGGCAAATATTCCAGCACATCCGGGACACTCGTAGTCTCATTTAATTGCCTGACCAACTTCGCGCAGTCTAAATATGACACCCGAACTTTTCTAAACCTGATTTCGTGCAAACCAGTGAGGCGTGAAAACGTTATTTGAAACTGAAACTGTGGACGGACATAAAAATCGGACTTCAAACTTTGGAAACTTGAATTTAAAAGAAATTCGAAATCTTCAAAAAAAGTTCGAAATTAGCCCTAAAAGAGAATCGAAACTTTCGAACTTTGTGATGAAAGAAATTCGAAACCTTCGAATTTTTCGAACTTCATGTCTATAAAAATTCAAAGCGTTCGAATTTTTCAAATTTTTTATCGAAAGAATTTGGAAATCTTCGAATTTGTCGAACTTCAGATTCAAATAAATTCGAAAGGTTCGATTTTTCGAACTCCAGATCCCAAGAAATTCAAGTTTTTCGAATCTCTCGAATTTCAAATTAGGGAAGTATGTCAAGCAAAGATATTGTTACGCTTTTATTTAAGCGTGTCCCTTGCCCCAATCTGTTCCCTGCTCGTCCCCGACGTGTCGTCTTCCTCCTCTTCTTACAACCGTCACACTATTCCCCCTCCAAAAAAAAAAAGAATATAACTACTTCTCATTTTCATTTTAGGTAGAGCTGCCCTCGTAGCGAGCGAGGCGGTTCCTGTGTACCACAAACATGCGAGAACGGGCCTTGTGTCTCACACGGTACACCACGTCGTTAAGACGCGCGACAACAGTGAATGGCCCTTGCCAGTTTCTTTGGAGTTTCGGTGAAAGTCCTCGTTTTCGTAGTGGGTTATACAGCCATACTCTGTCACCCGGTTCAAAAACCTCTTGCGTGCTGTGCTCGTCATAGCGTGCCTTCATGCGCTGGAAGCCGATAGACAAGCGGCTTCTGACGAAGTCGTGGGTCTGTTCAAGACGTGTCCTCAGGTCATTAATGTACGACTCTGGTTGAGAGGGACGGTCTGGCGGTCTTGAGAAGGCGAGGTCACATGGCATACGAATTTCCCGCCCAAAGAGAATCATAGCTGGTGTATACCCGGTGACTTCATGGACCGCTGTTCGGTAGGAGTACAGAAATAAAGGAACAAAGTCGTCCCAATCGTCTTGATGGCTGTTAACAAACATAGCCAAATGCTGCAGTATGGTGCGATTAAAGCGCTCCACGAGTCCATTGGACTGAGGATGCAGTGGCGTCGTTCTTGTCTTGGTTATGTTAAATTGTTGACAAACCTCTTGAAATACTTGGGACTCAAAGTTCCGCCCTTGGTCGGAATGCAGCGACAAGGGTGCGCCGTATCGGGATATCCAGTGAGTCACCAGAGCATCCGCCACAACAGGGGCAGTCTGATCAGGAATGGCGATGGCTTCTGGCCATTTCGAAAAGTAGTCCACAATGACGAGAAGATACCTGTTTCCCGTTTTTGATCGAGGTAATGGACCTAGAACGTCGATGGCGATACGTTCAAATGGTGCTCCACTGATGCATTCTTGCAAAGGCGCGTGCGCTTTCTTGTGTGGGCCCTTACGCGAGGCGCACATGTCGCATTGCCGGCACCATAATCTAACGTCATTATGGCACTGCAACCAGTAGAAGCGCTCGCGTATCTTCCGAAGAGTACGATTGACGCCAAAATGGCCTCCTTCAGGAGTGCTGTGAAGCTGTCTGAAAATCTGGGTGCGGAACTCGGGTGGTGCCACTAGCTGCCACACGACTCGGTCACCAGTAGGTGATTCCCAGCGACGATAAAGAAGTCCGTTGCGCAATTCCAGCGTGTCCCACTGGGCCCAATAGCTTAAGACGTCTGGAGAAAGGTGAGATATCTCGGTACGTGGCGGTCGGCGACCGCTTCGCTTCCATTGGACACATAGGCCGACAGCAGGGTCGCGGAACTGGGCTTCTTGGATCTCTTGAGTTGACCAGATGTTGTTAGAGATGGCTACCTGGCAGAACATGTCCGTCCGGGTCGCATTACGGCGGATCATACTCAAGCACTGTCGACAGGAGCCCTCACTGCATGGTCGTCTGGAGAGGGCGTCAGCGTTGCTGTGATGTGATCCGGCCCGATGTTTGATCTCAAAGTTGTACTGCTGGAGTTGTTCCAGCCAGCGAGCCACTTGTCCTTCTGGCGCCTTGAAACCAAGCAACCATGTCAAAGCCGCGTGGTCTGTACGAATAATGAATTTCCTGCCGCACAAATAGTGATTGAAGTGAGAGAGCGCCTTGACTATAGCAAGAAGCTCGCGTCTTGTGGTGCAATAGTTACGCTCTGGTTTTGTGAAGGCTTTGCTATAATAGCCGATGATTCGCTCGTGGCCCTCTTGTTGTTGGGATAGAATGCCACCGGCCGCAGTGTTGCTTGCATCTGTATCAAGAATGAACAAGGCGTCATCTCTTGGGTAAGCCAGTGCAGGGGGCGATGTTAATGCCTGCTTGAGTGCCTCGAAGGAGTCTTGACAGTCGGTGGACCAGTTGAACACCTTGGACTTCTCAGTTAGAGCATAAAGCGGTTTAGCGACTCGTGAGAAACCAGGAACAAATCGCCGGTAGTAAGTCGCCAAGCCAAGGAAACTCAGAATGTCCGCACCTGATGTCGGGGTTGGCCAATCGGTTATGGCACACAACTTCGTTGGGTCAGGAGAAACTCCATGGGCTGAAATAACGTGGCCTAGGTACCGAGTTTCCTTAGCAAATAGGGTGCATTTTTTAGGAGTTAGTTTCAGGTTTGCGTCCTGAAGACGCTGAAGAACCAGCTCAAGATTTGTCAAGTGTTCGGCGAACGTCTTCCCAAGGACCACGATATCGTCTAAATACACAAGGCACGCGGACCAGGTCAGTCCCTGAAGAACCTTCTCCATCAGACGTTGGAACGTTGCGGGCGCATTACACAACCCGAATGGCATGACTGTGAATTGGTAGAGTGCACAGCCTGTGCTGAAGGCTGTTTTTTCGCGGTCAGGTGAATGTACTGGAACCTGCCAGTAACCGCTCTTCAGGTCGAGAGTCGAGAACCAAGTGGAACCCGCGAGTGCGTCTAAGATATCATCTGTCCGTGGTAGTGGAAAAGCATCCTTCTTTGTTACGTCATTCAGCTTTCTATAATCCACACAAAATCGAGTCGATCCATCCTTCTTTTTTACCAAGGTGATCGGCGAGGACCAGGGTCCATAGGCTGGCTCAATGACACCTTGTGTGAGCATTTCTTGAACAAGGTCATTTACGTGCGAGCGCTTAGCCAGCGGAACCCTCCGAGGTGGCTGTCGAATGGGCGCAGCATCACCGGTTATGATGCGGTGTGCGGTCAGATTTGTTTTTCCTAAATCGGTGTTGCTAATGCTGAATGCATTCGAAAAACGAGATAGAAAGCTTCTCAGAAGGACAGCGTCATCTTGTTGAAGTCGAGGAGCAGTTGCCTTGTATAGCGGAATAAGGTGAGCACCGAGGTCAACTGAACACGAGCGTAGCGAGGTAGCAGGTGTAGTTTCCTTGCAAAGAGCAACTGGTGGTTGTGCATCTTCACTTGCAACAAGACAGTCTGTTCTGCTGTGGGCTTCTTTTTGGTAACTCAAGCAAGTCATTGTCGGGAGGGTGGTTGCCGACTGATGCATGGTTGTCCACCGTGAGGCCTTGCGAGCGGCCTCCACTTCTAATGCATACGTGTGAGCGGCCCGAAATGTGCGGGGGTGGTAAAGACGCACAGCCTCTTGAATCTCTTCAGATGCAATAGCATCAATGAACGCCGCAGTGCTAACAGCATCCACGGTGTCTTCGGAAGACCCGAGAAACGACAAGCGCGCAAGACGCTCGATGTCGTCAGCGAGCTGGGACAACGTCTCACCCGATGCTTGTCGTCGATGACGTAGTTCAGCATGGTGAAGGTGACGTTGAGGCCCATCGCCGAAACGTTCTTCTAACGCCTGGACCAGCAAGGTGTACGAGCCACGGGATTCTGGCGGCATGTGGAGGAGCACTTGCAACGCTGGACCGCTGAGGTTGACTGCAAGTACTTGTGCCTGCTGCTCTTCGGTCCAGCGATTGGCTTTAGCAAGAATCTCGAACTGTGTTACGTAGGCAGACCATGTGCCTGTGCCGTCAAATTGCGATGGCCGCAGCTTAAGGCGTGGAGTAGATAGAGGTATAGCCGGCGCGACATTCGTCGTCACTGATGTTGGTGGAAGATTACTTGGACTTGCCTGTGAAAGGCCTGGCTGGACCAGCGCTCGCAGGCCATCAAGAAGTGCGACCGATATTCGTTCGAATAAATTCGACAGAACCTCTAAAAGGGCCGCGTCTCTGTGCCTGAGCTCCTGGGCAGTCCGTTGGTGGTGGGCATCCAGCAAGGCTTCAATGGCCGATGAAGTGTCAGTTCGAATGTTGGGGTCGATGGAGTCGGGAACCGGCCGGGGCGCGATGACTTCTCCGGTTCGCGGGATCTCATCCTCAGGCTGTTGAGGAAGGTCCATGCGTGCCGGCAGAAGGCGTCTTGATTGAAGATCCCACTTCTGACACCAGTGTAACGCTTTTATTTAAGCGTGTCCCTTGCCCCAATCTGTTCCCTGCTCGTCCCCGACGTGTCGTCTTCCTCCTCTTCTTACAACCGTCACAATATATTCGAAATATTCGAACCCGAACTTTTAGAAACCGTGAAAGCTTCGAACTTTTCGAATTCGAAACTCCACGGTGATCGAAAGTTGCGAATTTTTCGAATTCGAACCTTGGGCGGTACGAAAATATCGAGATCTTTCGATTCGAACCTCAGTTCGGTTCGAAAATATCGAAACATTTCGAATTCGAACCTAGGGTGGTTCGCGACACCCCTAGCTACGAGTGAGATAGCTTTTCGGCCTCGTCCGCGTCGAAGAAATAATGTGTCGGGGATCTTGCGGGCATAAGCTGTTAATTCCGGGAAGAGATAGGACCCCCGCGTGCAGCGACTACATGACCTCGCTGGGCTGGAGTCGCGGGCCGGTGCGAGCATTGTGGTGACGATTTTTTAAAAATTTTATTAGTATTGCTGAACACGCTTCCTGCAGCAGCCTGCCTCAACAGTAGGGAACTAAAACGCCAAGGCACGACCTGAACAAAGACCTCGTGGATTTATCGCCAGGTATTTTTGTTCCACTTCACGAGGCAGTAGGTGGCAGTTACTGGGACCTGCTCCTGCTGATTAATGAAACTACTTTTTCTGCGAGTTTGAACAATACTGTGCCGTGAGATTCTCTCAAAATGAGTGGCAAAACCGTTAAAATTAAGAGGCAAGCCTAGGCTAAATCTCCTGTATAAATGTCTCCAATGCAGATGCCTGCACATAATTTTAGTCGAATTTTCATAACAATGTTCAGTTGGATGGACAGTTATAAAAAACTTAATTTCTCTTTCAGGTTCAAGATGTCCACATGCAAGATTTCCAAATATTGGTTGGGGACTTGAATCATACTTTCCTGTCTGGGACAGTTTAGGAGAAAAATGTTGTGTAGCAAAGAAAACACCAGTGACACATGATATGTTGCCATTATTAGAACAATTTTTATAATCTTGAAAAATAATTCATGCCTGTCAGTGTTGAATTGCTGCTTCACTGAATAAAGTTTGTTTCGTAATATTTTATGGACACACATAAATAATAAAAAAAAGTTTCTTGCATGTTTTCAAGCGTTTCCAGGAATGTACCGCATTTTCAGCGCTATTGTCTGTGGACTATACACATTTAAAATTTGAAATTTAGGCTGTGCAATAGGACTTTTGATTTTCAATACCAATGATTATGGTGAGACGAGACAAATTTTGCGACTGAAATGGTATTTTAATGATGATTTATGTATATTATATAGGTTTGTTTGTGAGCCAAGAAAGTAGACATTTCTCAAGGTGTGCCGTCTACAAGAAGATTTTCGTGTCGACTAAGCACCAGGTGCGGACTATGCACCGGGTGCGAACAATCTAAGCAAAAACTCTTATTTTTGACTCCAAATTTGACCCTACGGACTATAGTCCGGAAAATACGGTACAACAGCACAATGCAACGCTTTTAGGAATGTTTTGTTGACCGTGAAACATATTTTTATTCACAGTTTTATCAGAACCATGAGTAGGTAAATATACAAGACCTTGTGACAATCTAAACATTCTGCCCATGCTCTTAACACGGTGACAATGGCGCAGACTCAAAGTACGCCAGGCAGGACACTTGCAGATGTACACATTTCGAAGAGCAAGGCCTGTCGAAGAATTCGAAGGGCCCAGAACCCCGTCTACTTTAGGGATCTTGCATGGCAGATCAGCTGTTCATGATATTGAAAATCGCACGAAGGATGTCTACCAGTTCGTGAGAAAGCAGTCATCACCTAGACGAATCTGTATATCTTTAGAAGAGAGAAGAGACTACGGCGGTTACAAAATAATTAACAATACTTCTCACTGGCTAAGAACTGGGTACATATAGAGAATGCAAAATAGACGAGGAAAGGTCACCTGTATATTCGAGCAAGGGAGTGGAAATTAATTTAAATCAACTAAGAATCTTTAGCATGCAATTACACGGTTGGTAGGTTCCCTGCAATTAGTCTCCATAGGTCACCTCGGCTGGCATCTCGTCTAGTAACTTGTTGCATGATGAGCCTCAGCATCGTCCTTGCAGGTGTTCACGAAGTGCACGCTACAGATCCTCGCTGACGTTGGCGGAATCCAAACTGAACCGCCCCCACTGAAAAAGTAATCAATAATATAAGATATCTGGTGTGATCAGCGGAAAATCGACACGAAATAATAAAAACTACTATTGTTCCTGACAAGCAATAACGTCGATATTTTTACGGGGGGGGGGGGGGGGGGGGGTTGGCTGAGGTGTCTTGAATGTGCATTACTTGTGTGTGGTGGGAGGAGGGGGATGCATGTGCATATTATAGGGTCGCACATGATGAAGATAAAGAGCTCAAAAAACGGGAAGAGCAATTAAAAAACACACTCGGCAGGACAAAGCTGTACTCGCCAGCCCCATATGCCCCTCCCTTAGCTACAACACTGCTGACAAAGAACGGCAAGGCGTCTTTTCTGAACGGCAGACCTCCAGCAGGTATTCGTTGGACTTCGCTGCGATTTGGCTGCCCGTACGCGCTCGAGGCTCGCGAGATAGAAGCCCTATCGAAGTTTGGAAGTCAGTGCTGGAGGTGGGGTAACTGAAGCTCCTCCTTGCTCTTCTCATCCCGTCGGTGATTATAGTTGAAATATTCGTGCCAAAGGGATCCAACATCGCGATCGAGGCCCCGTCATACACTTCAAGGGAAGCAACAGACGCGCACGTAAATCAAATATTTCGTCACGCAGGCATTGCCAACTCACTTTCCCTCGTTCGGTAGTCATGCTGTTTTTGTTCTGCCACCAATTCCATTTCGTTTTTCCGGCGTACTTAGCAAAACTGATCTTCCAACGAACGAAAACTCCAGGCTCCAGGCTCCAGGCTTCAGGTTTTCCAGGCTTGGCGCCGTTCGAGTCTCGAACGGCTTTTCAGGGAAGCGGTAGAACTTTTAGGACTGATACAACAATATCAGAGGTTGTTACTGCAATCAACAACGAAAGATTTGTGCTAGCCGGACTTTTTTATCTTCTCTATCTCAATTAATATTATTGACTAGCGTATCCGACCGCCTATGGCGGCGAAACGGGGCAAAAAACAACGAGCCACTCGGATTGGGGCGTCCCGCCAGAGGCTGGAATGACGCTGTAGTCAGCGGCGAAACATGAGCGCTTCGGACCTGTGGTGCGGAGGACGAGGATTCTGACGGCCCCGGTGACTTCGAGTGATCCGCTGCGCTGAGCCCGTCGCCCGCCTGCGTGCATAAAGACGACTTATGCGCCAACCGCTTGTCAAGTGCTCGTTACGTCAGTTATAGGTTCTGGTAGCGGTCTAAACGGCCCTTTTCAGGGCCCCCATATTTTGCAAACGGAGCTGTTTTCTGAATGCGACACCCCGTGTGTCCGTAAAAAGTTCACAGGAAAGACCCAGCAAAGGTATGTGGTCCCCTACTTGGATATCGCGCGTTATGATTCAAATAAAAATTGTTCTTGCTTATTTCGCGTCTTTGATCCCAATAAATGCCCCCGTTGCAGTCGTCCGGCGGTGCTGTTGCTTGCTCAATCGCCGTCGGCGTGTCTCAGCTTCATCGTCATTGCCACCGGCGCACAGGCGAAGGTGGCCGATCTGACACAACGCGTTCGGCTTTGGCTAGCAGACGGCGTTCGTAAAATGGCGTCAGCTGTTGCTTACTTCGCGCGGCGGTACCGTGCGGGCTTCCATTCATTCGGCGTTTGTTGCCATGGTGACGGCGATGAAAGCAGACGGACCTTATATCGCGGAAGAACGCTGCGGTGCAGCGATACCAGGTGCGTGCTGAGGCCCTTCGCGCATGCTTTTCAATGGGCGGAAGGCAAACAAAAAGAGTTCCAAATAAGCGCTTAACGCAGAATGCTGCATTTCTCCAGCGCCTCATAATTTGACGAGCCTTGCACGAAAAGCATGTTTTTAGACTCGGAGTTTGGAGATAGTTTTTTTTTACAACAACATGGGTCTAAAGTATCAATGTGCCTAACACACTAGAACTGCAACGAACGCGCTTTCTTACGGTTTTATGAGAAGGTGTATACTCCGTTCACTTTTAAGCTGGGCCAGAGCCTCCTCTATACTGACAAAGCCTGGCAGATCGCCACGAGAAGAGGCCGAAATTGAAAAGGTAGAGCGGTAGACAACGGATGAGAGGAGAGCCACGTGACGGACGCCCTGCTGCAGTGAGACGCCGAAACACTCTTTTTCCGAGTGATGGAATGTCCGCTCGTGCTCCTCGCGTTCATTCAGTTACCGCTTCTTTTCTCGTCGGGTTTGAAAACGATGTTTCGGGGTCTGAAAATCATGTTTCGGGTCTTCGCCGCCGCAAAAGCTGTGCCAGGCTCCCCGAGAAATTCTCTGTGCTACCAGATCCTCGCGCTCCAAATCTGCGACCGAGCTCTCTATGGCTCCGTCGTCGAACTGCCAGGCTTTGTGAGTATAGAGAGGAGGCTATGGCTGAGCCTATAGCCAAAGATAGGGTGCTTTTATGTGCCCATTGATTAGGGGGATAACGTATGGCAATTTTGTTCCGAAAGCTTATTTTTTTGTCTGAAGCTCGTGAAAGAGCGTGTCCCTGGACGCGCACGTGGTGTTGACCGCTCTACGGCAACATTTTGGCTGTGTTACAAAATTTACTCGAGCCTACTCCGGAGTAAAAGTTCCGTACCGTGGCGATTCAAAACTTACTCGGTGACGTCACAACTCGTGTTCTAGAAGCCTATTGTGTACTCAGGAGTAATTACTCACGCTACCCTCCTCGATCGGGGGGTAACGTCGGATCAAATCGAGTAAATACGTCACGTGATCTGTACGCCGGCTGCTCGTCGTCAGTTCTCTGCACCGACAGCCGTCAATGCTGGTTTGTTCTGTTGGCTTCTGTGGCAGACGTTCGAATGACGAAGAAAGAGGTGCAGCCATTTATCTGTGGTCATTGCGATTTGCTGTTTTCAACGCAGGAATTTTCTGTGCACCACATTCAGACCGTGCACCTTCCCCGGGAAGGTATACCTGTTGTTATTAGGGAGTTTTAGTAGACCGTGTTTCCCCCTCCGCTACCCCCTCCGCTACGAAGAAACCGCCACTGCGCCTGCGCGCCGATGGCCTTGGCTGTAGAGTTCCGCGTAGCGGAGGGACTTAGCGGAGGGGGAAACACGGTCTACTAAAACTCGCTATTATCTGAGTGCGAGCATAAACAGGAGCTTCTCCGTAACCTCGCCCTCGGCGTTGGAGGGAACTCCGTATTCTTACGTTCAAAGCTGAATATGTTCGAACGAAGTAGATGATGTGGAAGTTGAGTTTTCCCCCCCAGAGTGCGTGTAATGACAGGACAACGCCGGTAAAGAAGTCAAGGCTTTGAAGATTTCATGTATATGATCAGTCAACAACCTCACCCCATTTATTTCCCCCAGAAATTGCCTATAGCGGTTTAGAAGTTCTCTCTGTGATTTTCTAATAATATTCGCGTCAAAGCGAACGTAAGTTACATATCTCTTACTGCCGAGAAAGCCCCCTCCGCTGTACCGCCTCACCGTGTGGAAGCAATATCTGCAAAACCTAATCGGTGCAAATTACGATGCGTGGAGCGGATGCGTTTAGAGCACCTGGACTAAACTTGCAACGATCGCGCTGATTAATAAATACAAATTTTTGATGTCTACCTAGAAGGAGTATGTAATTTTCTTCTCAATATGCAGCCCAACAAGAAGGTGAGCAAATGGGGTTGGTGGAGCCACCCCAGAAAATACTGCGTCGTCGCTGTCAAAAAAAAACAACAACAAAAAAAACTCCGAAGCGGTTAACATTATCGTTTCTTCAAGTGCTTTATTCATGATTAAAAGAGGTTGTCTGCTCTTTTCCGTCATCGCTGCTATGTTTTCTTTTTGCCGTAGCCCAAGACGAAGCCAATCCGCGTAGTATCCAGTTGATATACCGGCCGTTCCAAAATCGAGTCGCGGATCGTTTACGCACGATGTCACGTGGTATTACCCACTAACGTAGGAGACAGGTCTTTGTGTTCGGCGATTTCTTTGTATTATATCTGTGAGCGCCTACTGTTGGCATCCGGGTATTACAAAGGATGGCATCACCCTGAACAAAAGAACATTGAGGCACCTAGTGCCACTGCGTAGCTCATATAGACGCTTTCAGCGCGCGCCAGATTAGAGCCGCCATAGCCGACCTTCTCTTGTCTTACAGAGATGCCGAGCCACTGAAGCGTGCGTTGACGAGTATCCACAAGGACCTATGCTGGGGAGAAGGACACAGTAACGCTTAAAATGGCAATAACCTGTCCTGCTGTGGCAATGATGAAGTGGAGCGGAACGAAATAAGAGGGAAAAAAAAAAAACTGAAGGTCGCTTATGGCGGCGCCCATGTACAGCTGCCTGAAAGCGTCTTGCCCGCGCTCCTATTTTTGATACATGCATTTCTAGCGCGAGTGCTGGTTCTGCGGAATAACGCTTTAATGCAGCCTCCTCTTGCTCTCGTGGTTGCGGCATTGGTTGCAGTCTCAGCTAAAGGAGCCATGAAACTATTTTTCTACTTTCGCTAAATACTACTCTAAATCACTCCCTAACGTTAATAGGGAATTGTAGTAGACCGTTTTTCTCCTCCGCTCCGGTATCCATGTCGAAAACAGCCGCAGCTGCGCATGCGCGCCGCCAGCCTTATCTGCATAGTTCAAGGTCTTGTGGCGGATTACGGAGCGCTATCCGGGTGCTTAGCGGGCTGCGGAAACGGTCTACTACAATTCCCCAACAACCTTTCTACGCAATGGCATTCGGCGAAAATATTCGTGAAATTTGGGCATCGTTCATCCCCTCAAGTGGTAGCCGGAACAAGCGGCCACGTAGCCTCGTACTTATATAATGCCGCCAACGTTAATAATAACCACGCGGTGGGGTCAGCAAAGAAGAAAACGCGTGCTGAGATCCAGTCATTGTTAGAGTTCGGCTATTCTCATAACCGCAGTGGTTGGACACGAGTGTCCGCCGAGACATTGATTGTTACGAGCCGAAGTCCAGTGCTCACGTAGTCTCGTGTCCAATGCATGAGCCGCGCTCGACTCTCGTCAGGCGGGTGGTTTTTATCCCACAATTACGTCGTCAAGCTTTGCGAAGGCAAGACTGAAAGAAACTGTCTCTTTAAATTCTGGCAATTTTATCACGACCAAGAAGCTTCTCCATCACTGGCGGTCCGTACTTGGTCCAGACTGGAGCAGTACTTGGCCAGACTGGGACCAGTACGTCTCTGTAAAGTCTGGAACATACCAGCACAATATAGTTTCATGACCCCGTTAAGGGTATACGGGGTATAGGAGCACGTCAATTTGGTGCGCGAATGTTGACACACAAAAAAGATTGGTGTTTGTATGTTTCAACGTTACTTTGGTATGTTTATTCTGCCGGATGTTAGTTTGCCTCCGTGAACGTCTCGCGTCTCAGCTGTAGATGAGCAATTTAGCCAGTGCGGTACAACCGCTAGCCTGGGGTCTTTATCTTGCACCACGTAGTAGTGATACACGACCGCATGCCGGTACAATGCTCATCCAGATCGAAACAGGCAGGGGTGGGGATTGAACCCAGCATCCCTGGGTTCTGCAGCGCGAGCTTCGGCTCCGCTAGGCTCCGCGTGCTCCGAGCTTGTGTGCGCTAGCCCGCTCGGCCACCAATCCCCTTGTAACGTATGGGCATGTGAAGAGAAATGCATTGGCGCGGCGAAGGGCGCACGAGGGTTGGGACTGGTAATGGATTTCTGGACTTGCTCGGATAAATGTGTTATTTTTGTGGGCATCCTGACTTCTCGGTGCGATTAAGCAGTATGCACCGGTAGCGAACTATTTCCCCTTCGGAAGAGATTGGCTGGCGGCGATGGCGGAGTGGAAGGAGCTTTAGATATTTTTATAATCTTTCGGCTTGACACTGGTGAGGGTATTTTTATTTCATTGCTTGTGCTCCTTCTCGGCCGAAAACAACACCTATATATTTCATAAATAGCTTTCAATAATCTCTCGACGCTCAGTGGTGTCTGCGTCAGCAAGAGACACCTGGCAACAGCAAGAGACACGTGGCAACAGCAAGAGACGTCTGGCAAACCCTTGCCTCCGCGCGCGGTTGGAGGTTAAGCCGGGATCTCAATCGTAAAGTTGTATACATAGCTTGCGAGTGCCACCATAGCTGGGTACATATGGTTCTTTGTACTTACTGGTTTAACCGAACTACAACTTCTGCGGTGTGAAGCTAACACGGCAAACCGAAGGCTCGTGGTGCATAAAATACTGCCATGGCTGCAAATGACGTCACATAGGAGGTGTGTATACGACGCCAATGCACAGCTGCTTTTCAGCAGCTGTGCATTGCCACCGCCATGCCCGATCTTTAATTTATGCTTTCTTTTATGACATTTACTTTATTTTATCATGACCACAGCAAGGCAGGTTAATGCCATTTTAGATTCTACCGTGTCCTTTTTCCCGAGCATTGACCTTTGTCGAAGTGCGTGAAGGCCCGCTTCACTGACTCGGCATCTTGGTAAGACAAACGAAGATCAGCGATGGAGGCTGTAATCTGGCGCGTGTGCAAAGTGTCTATGGGGATAGGTACACCCACTGATTTGCACTAGGGGACATTGAGCGTACAGGTATGAAGCCACCGGAAGTTCTTTTTCCGTACAGTTTTTCTTAGAAGCAGTTTCGATATTTTTTGCTCAAATTATTACTCCATGCACTTACTGCCTCGAATAAAAGAGTATGCTTTGATTTGCACTAACCAGCTGCAATTTTTTTGAAGACAGGTACACGGCTATCCTTGAAGTGGCGCTAATACAACCAGCTTCCGTGTTACTGACGTCATTGCCTAGCTCATCACTCGTAGAAAACGCAGAAGAAAATAGCTCTTCCGTGCTCCAAACGCGCCCCGCCGCTCGACTCAGGCGTCGGCATCGCCGCACGCAGTTGACCCTGGCAAGTTTTTTTGGCCCTATTTTTTTACAGAAAGGGAGCTACGCTTTGTAGTTTTACGAGAAAAACAAAAAAAAAAAACAAAACAAACGGACTTGCGAAATGCACTTTTGAGGAAACGTTTAGATTGCTTCGTGCAGGCGTCGATGTTTACGGGCCATTTTAGACCGAGCCTGACGACTACACACACCCTACGTATATATTTAATAATATTCGTAAGCGTGACTGTTGACTTAATATAGTAACTTAAACGCTCGTAGCTTTTTATTATGATCTTATTGAAAAAAAATTGACAACAGCCCTACCTTAAACCAACTTATAAAACGCATAATTAAATTTTTCTTTTATTATAACCAAATATAAGAGAACTCGTGGTCATATAAAATAGTGTACTCTAATAGTTCAGGTGGAATATACTATAGTTTCTACTTCTTATACGGAATTCAAGAACATTAGTGTATAAATAACAGTTAAGTAGTATTAAATTCTGTGAATGGATTGAGGAGCCCAAAAATGAAATATTGGTGAAGCTTATAGTAACACACAAATACAGAACCCCTACAACGGCAGTATTCATCAAAGTAATTAAAATGCGATTGAGATTTGCGAAAAAAAGCAGTGCACACTATTTTGTATTTATTATTTATTATTTTTTATAATATTATTATTATTATCATTATTATTGGTATTGTGTACTTACGGAGCATGAATGTCGAGTTTATTGAAACTGTACCACGGCTTTTTACGTATTTATATATTTATTTATAAACAAAAAGTGCACAAATATGTAACCATGGTTTGCTTTTAGGTTAGGGGAAAAGGTTCTCTATGAGATATCCTTTTGGTTGAGGTGCTTGTCTGATGTTTCACGTTAAACTTTTCATGTAAAGGATACAAATTCCTTATGATTCACTAAAATTGAACCTCGACATTTTTTCATCCACTCATGAGTTTATTTAAATCTACGTGATTGGACGTCTGCGAACTAATCAATAATCAATATTTGCATTATGATAATGTTGCTTGACTTTTATTGATTTAACTTTGTTGTTTTTTGTATTCTTAGGTTTTACTGTATGTATGTTTAGTGCACCATACTGTAAACCGAGAGGCTATTCGTGGGCAGAAAAAAATAAACTATTTATTTATTTATGTATATATTTCGTTTACTTTCTTGGGCTTCATGCCACGACTTTCTAAAACGTAAAAACACCTAAAATTTTTTCGGGTCCGTTGATTAACGAGTCATGGACTCTAAAACAACTTGGCGTAACTCGTAATTTGCCATTTTTTATTTACCCCATTTTTGGGGCTTTCGTCTGAAAGATCATGTTTTAAAAGTTGGAATTTTGGGGCGTACCTAGAGGTGCAAACTATACAGAATTTGTTTTTCAAGATCTTTTATTATGATAAGACACGAAGGATTTTTCGAATGACTGAGTGTGTTAAGGATTATTTATGTACAATACAAGCTTCCTTGTGGGTTAGGAAAGGAAAAATTTGAAAAAGTGTGTTGTGAATTAAGAAGTTCTTAAGTGCTAACTAAGCACCAGGTTAGAAATATGCATCGGGTGCGGACTTGCCAAATGGCGGACTATCTGATAAACTTATTTCAACCACGATTTGCTTCTGCGGTACCATGTGCGAACATCAGTCCAGAAAATACGGTATTAATCGTCTAATTTCCTCCTTGCCTTTTACGGCAATGAAAACGATGAGTGATAACCTGAATGTAGAAGCAAACATGAAACAAAATAAATATAATGCCAAGAATTATAAAAAAAGTTAAAATAGCAAGTCAGAAAGCTGCTGCGTCACAAAAAAAAAAATTAAGCTTGATGAGCTGGTTGTTGTAATATTTCAGTAGTACGCGGAGTTAAGCAAAGTAATTATGTGTCATGTTATATAGGTTAATGGCAACATTTCGCTGGAAATATAAGTTGTGTGAAACGTATGCCGGATGTATTGAGGAATAAGCATCGGTCTGACGCGTCACGCGTCATGTACGTCTCACGCGTTCCAGTGTATAAATATATAAAAAAAATTGCAGTGGCTTAGCTCGGCTATGCCAGGATACACATAGCGTGAGCAGTCGGGCACGTCGCTCAGCCTCCTGGCGACGCCGCTTTGCTAGACGTTTCTCCCTTTGCTCCGGTGTCTCCGCAGAACGTTTAGCCTTCTTCTGTTCGTTCTTCCTACGTTCAACCGCTAATTGCCAGGCAACTACTTCGGGATCCGATGAGTTAAGCTTTTCCGCTCTTCTGCGCCGATGAGCAGTGTTAGAGGCGGGCTTAGGCCGCACGTCCGGGAGCTTCCTGGCTCGTGACGACGACCATTCCCCGAAGTGAAGAACCCAGGGGTCCAGTGGATGTGGGAGAATTGGTAACGTAACGAACGGTTTAATTACATGGTAGCGATACAGTCGTCAAATCCGAGAGAACAAATGGAGCCCTCACGCCCCGCCTTATATAGGGGTCCGTTTTCTCCCTCTCTCTCCGCCAGGGCAGCAGGTGCGACCGCCACGTGCTTTGCAGCTGGTTCCGCCGCGTCGTAGCTAGAAATGAGTCATAGCCAAGGTTCTCCGCAATTAGGCCAGGCCTCTCTCCCCTTCCGGAGCGCACGAACCCACACGCACACACACACACGTCCTGTTGACGTCACGGACGCGTTGAGACACGTTTTGGGCAGGCTTCAACAGGTGGCCGGCAGTCCTGACACGTCGGGACTCGTTTCGGGACTCGTTTCCGCAGCGTTGAAACTCGGAAAAGGTTGCCGAAGGTTCCATTCTTAACAGCCCCTCCGGGGCCAGGGAAACCTCGAATGGCCGGTGGTACAATCGCTGGCCTGAAGAGGTGGGCTTAGAGTAGGCCTTGAGAAGACGCTGCAAGCACCAAACAAACTCCCAAACCTCTCACAACGGAGGCATCAGCGGAAACGTCCCCCACAACACCACGCCACACCGCAGTCAAACGCTCGGAATTCGCCAAAGACCCGCCAGACTGGATTACGGATTACCAAAATTTGGTACAATTCCGGGTATCGAGACCCCCTGTCGCCAAAAAAAACTCATTTTTCCAACGAGGTCACTAAGAACAAAAGACAAAAACTTTTCGCAATTTGTGAGGTCCTTTTGGGGTTTCAACGAAGTGCCCCCACTTAGATCCTCATTCCCGTGGATGACGAAGACCTCTGAGATCATCCCTACTATTTTTCGTGATGTCAGAAAAATCTGCTCAACCCATCGGCATTGCCGTTAAATTTGCCTTTCCTTTTTCTTACGCTGAAGTCATAGTGATCGATTTTCACGTGATTTCTAGACGTGAAAATGCGGTCCTTATAGCGCCGATAAAACAATCCGCCTCTTTCATTCCCCGTCACATTGGTCCTAGCAATCTCCTGAGCTGTACAGCGAAACCCTGACACACTAGGGTCGCTCTTCTGCTCGACTGTGTCTGCTCGTAGCAGAGGACCAAAGTTACGTGACGCCGGAGCTACGAAAGATCTTTCCCTGATCCCGTCTTCCTCCGCCTTTTTCGCCGGCGCGTTGGGACGGCGTACGCTTCCTAGTGCTACGAGATCAGGCTGTTCTACAACCTGGTCCCTCTCATCCCGGTTTTCTGCCTCCAACTCTGGGAGTGCTTGCTCCCCGTCAGCTGCCTCTGGCTCTGGATCACTCGTCAACAAAGGGGTGACCTGACGCGATTTGGACCTCGTACACGACTGAACTAGCCCTTCTCCCAGTTGTTGACCCCTTTCGCGCAGCAGGAAATCTGACCGGTTAGAAAACAAATAAGGATATTCCAACGGGACTGTTTGCGAGACAGCCGCCTCTGTCACTAGTTCTCCGAACGGGCCAGTTATCCTTACCGTCGCCATAGGCAGACAGACACTGTGCTTTTCGAGCAGCTGCTTGATCCAAACTACCTTTCCCGTAAAATCGGATGGCGTTACATACGACGGATGAACAACGTCCATCGTCGCTGCACTGTCCCGGAGCACCCTGCACGGCTTTCCGTTTACCTGGAGCTCGTGAAGATAGGGACGAAGGAGCTTCAGGTCCTCGTCACTACCGTTCACGTACGAGAACACCACCCGCGGTTTCTTACATCTGGCCGCTGTGTGTCCCGGCTCCTGACAGTTGTAGCACAGGAACGGCTTCCTTGCCTCGAACTGCCCTGTTGGGCTTTTCCGCGCCTCGTCTCCGTTCGAGTGTTCTGCGCTCTTTTCTGGGACCTTTTGTCCTGCTTCGGGCTTCTCGGGCCCGTTTTCTCGCGAGCCGTTACCCTGTCGGAAGGTCTTGCGCTGATCGCTTCGGCCGGATTCGCTTTCCTCTCCGCTCAGCTTTCTACGCGTTGCGTACTCTTCGGCTAGCTCAGCGGCCCTTTCGACAGAGTCGACTCCCACCCTGTCCTGCACCCAGAGCTTGACTGACTGCGGAATGCTACGAAAGAACTGTTCGAGGCACACACACTCGACTACCTTGTCTCGGCTTTCGTACACTTCCTCGCTCTTCAACCATTCTATCAGGTTGGTTTTAAGCCCGTACGCGAATTCCGAGTAGCCCTCGCTGCTCTTTTTGGATGCGTTTCTAAACCTTTGACGGAACGCCTCGGCAGAAAGGCGGTACCGCTTCAAAAGGCTGGACTTCACCTTGTCGTAGTCGTCCGCGTCTCCAGCACTAAGGCGCGCGACAACCTCTGCAGCCTCACAGGGCAACAGAGTCAAAAGCCGTTGCGGCCACGTTTCTGGGGCGAAGCTCAACTTCTCACATGTCCTCTCAAAGTTAACTAAGAATAGGCCCACGTCTTCCCCAACTTTAAACGGCTGCATGAGCTTCTTCATTTGATACGACTCGGTCTCACTTGCTCGTACCGGAGCCCCAACTCTACTGTTCTGCGAGTTTAATCGCTGTTGTTCAATTTCGA
Organism: Ixodes persulcatus; assembly: GCA_013358835.2. Classification (NCBI taxonomy): domain Eukaryota; kingdom Metazoa; phylum Arthropoda; class Arachnida; order Ixodida; family Ixodidae; genus Ixodes; species Ixodes persulcatus. The sequence continues at coordinate 672,816 of JABSTQ010009633.1, read as the reverse complement.
GCTCTAGCCTTTTCAGCTCTCGCTCCTGGTCTCGTTCCTCTTTCGCTGCAGCCTGCTCTCGTTCGTCTTTCGCTGCAGCCTGTTCTCGCTCTCGTTCCTCTTTCGCTGCAGCCTGTTCTCGCTCCTCTCTTGCTGCAGCTTCACTCTTAGCGTTCTGAAGCAGTTCCCACGCAATTTTAATTTCCTCTGCTTCCGCGCTCTCTGAAATCGCTTTACTGATCTCAGATTTCTTCATCTTTTGCTCCACCTCCACACCCAATTCTTCACATAAACAGAGTAAATCTGTTCTCAGTAACCTCATTAGATCCATGATCGCTGCTTTTTAGCTTTGGCTTTGTTCTAAAACTTGTCGCGAGGTTATACCAAAACCTAGCGCACGAGTCAAACACTAAGGATTCCCAGCAGTTCAAAATTAATTACCCATAATCTGAAGCCTGGCGAATCTCAAAGCAAAGTCCAAACGCTCACCCGCAGATGTAGCACGATGTCGCATGGTCCGATCCCAACCGCTGCCAACCAGTTGTTCGAGGCGGGGCTTTGTCCGCACATCCGGGAGCTTCCTGGCTCGTGACGACGACCATTCCCCGAAGTGAAGAACCCAGTTGTCCAGTGGAGGTGGGAGAATTGGTAACGTAACGAACGGTTTAATTACATGGTAGCGATACAGCCGTCAAATCCGAGAGAACAAATGGAGCCCTCACGCCCCGCCTTATATAGGGGTCCGTTTTCTCCCTCTCTCTCCGCCAGGGCAGCAGGTGCGACCGCCACGTGCTTTGCAGCTGGGTCCGCCGCGTCGTAGCTAGAAATGAGTCATAGCCAAGGTTCTCCGCAGTTAGGCCAGGCCTCTCTCCCCTTCCGGAGCGCACGAACCCACACGCACACACACACACGTCCCGTTGACGTCACGGACGCGTTGAGACACGTTTTGGGCAGGCTTCAACAGGTGGCCGGCAGTCCTGACACGTCGGGACTCGTTTCGGGACTCGTTTCCGCAGCGTTGAAACTCGGAAAAGGTTGCCGAAGGTTCCATTCTTAACAGCAGCAATTTCGCTCTCCTTCTCCATGGCTATACCACACTGGCAAACGCCCCGCTATAAGTATACCCCCTGATACCTCTGCGCATGCGCACAAAATGAGAGGCGCTGTCAAGTGGCCCCGGTGCAGCGTCAGACTTGGCTACTGCGCAACGGAGGCGCACAGCTGGGTACGCGCCGGCGCCAGTGCGTCTGCCGCGGCTATGACGTCACTCCTCTGGAATGCGCAGACCGGCGAGGCGCGCGCGGCGGCGGCTCCGGCGCGTCAGCTGTGCGCCGTGTGACGTCACTGCTCCTCGCGCATGCGCACCATGGCTCTGGAGGAGCCACGCGAAACTGCTCAACCTCGGCCAGTGTTGCTTACGCTACGAAAAACTGAACAAATCTACTCACAAGGACCTGCAAGGTGACATCACTTATTTCCATACTACTTCCACTGGTGAAAGCGGCGGTGTAGCTGATAACGGCGCGTGAACCTAGATGGCGTCGTGAAAACCCAACGCGCGCTACTGGGGTTTTCGTCGATTGTCCAGCTGAGTAGTAATACAGGTTAATAAGAGCCCGCCGTCTCCGCATCCACTACAAATTAAATAAAGCGTTATAAGAACCACGACAAATGTCGAAACAATCAACTCTGACAACAGACCATGATGTCACCACGCGTAAGCGGACTGGAAGGAATCAATTTATCTTATACCAATGTGCACACCCGTTGGGGCAAAGTCTAGGGAAACAGTGCCAATAACTGAACCGATACAGATATTGCGACCATACTGCGGTCACCCTTAAGCTGAAAGTGCGGTAAAAGCTACTTGATCTCTGAAGCAATCAACCGCCTACCTTTCATCACCTGACTCCGCTTGAGTGGGCGACGTGGCGAAAGCGGGAAGTATGACTGGTTCAACTAGCACGTATCTGAGACCTTATTGTGTTCTTAGGATGAATGAAGTATGCTACGCACATGTTCATAGCTCTAAAATTTTATAACTATATATTAGATAGTCCGGGGAGGAAACCCAATCATTAGGGACCAAAATATTAAACGTAAAAATACAGAAGTGCTTCGAGTTAGTTCCCTGTGCCCCGTTTTTTTTTTAATGAAAATACAAGAGCTCGCTTCTCTTATTACTTTAAGGTGGATTATACGCCTACAGTTCCGTACACACGATTTGTGATGATTAGCTCTAATTATTTCTTTACTTTTGCCTAACTTTCTTTTTAGGTCGTGCAGCAAGTGTAGTGCGAAAAAGCTAGAATGAATTTGGCATTAAGTTTTTTTGAAATTTCACAACGCTTAATATGCTTTAAAAAGCAAGATGTGACAGCTTTTATGCCGAGTTTCCGCTTAAAATAAATATCAGAGAAATATCGCTAAGATCATCATTATTATGACGCATCTAACTGCAACATTTTCTCATTCGTAGGGTGAACGCAAAGCTTGTGAATCTTGTATACCATAAAGTGTTCTTTACATCTTGGCTGACGTCAGAGCTAAAAATTAAAAACGACGAATATAGGAAGTGCATGAAAGCCGTCCAGATAGTGTGCAGACGCGGAAGGCATCTGAGCAAATACGATGGGTGAGTCAATTCGCTTCCTGTTGCTTTCAATTACACTAATAATCTGGGGTTGCTTGCATTTGGAGTTCGCTTGCGCGTTTAAAACACATAAACCGAAGTAAATTTTTAATAAACTGGTGCTGCTAAACCTTTTTATTATGCATGATATCGAGTCATATAAAGCTTAAATGTCTGTTAAAAATAAGCGAAGCACTCCAACTCACAGGAAAGAGCAACAGAGTGATCGCTTGTCGAGCTGAAAATGAGACCATGGCACCTTCCGCGTAGCGCCATCGGCACAAAAGAGTCTGAAAAACTAGATAAACAAAGGGGAGACAGAAAATAATAACAAATAAGTTATTTTCGTGATTTTAATGACCTCGTGCATTGAGGTACCGGTTTAAGCAGAGCCGTTTCATCACCATCTCATACTTGGGAAAGTTCCTATGATGCACTAGGACGTCAAATAACGCTACCTTAGCGGAACCTTCTAATGCTTGCGCGCTTTCTAAACGTTTGCGTCTGTGCTCGTAAACATTCAATACTGTGTTATCGTTTCTTAAAGAAGTTATAATAAAAAAATTCTCATGGAATTGGTGGGAGTCATCCACAAGCGAGATATATGTCAATCGCCTTTGGGGTATTTTGTTTACGAACACCCTGTTCAATATTTCTCGCTTCTTCGTGGAATGCCGACTCTGTAAAACTTCAGCTACGTGTCGCAAATCCCTACATTTGTTTTTACAGATATATCTCTTATTCTGCCTTTTCTACTGTCTTTGGGACTCCTGCTCTGGACGGCGGACGGCGGGGTGTCCGTGGAGGACGCCATTTGTGTCATCAAAACGACAAATATCAGTGGCTCCATACGGTTCGTGCAAACCAGTGTGCGTAAAATGACCTCACAATTGTGAGACTCTTAGTAGTTGCTTACTCTTCTATTCTTTTCTTGCATAAGTTAGATTTCCCTATATTTTCCGTTCTCGCTTTTTGGCTCCTTGATTAGAATTGGAGTGTTGAAGTCACCGTGAACGTCACTGGTCTTCCACCGGGATCTCACGGTTTCCACGTTCACCAATACGGGGATATAACTAAAGGTAGGTCTATGAATAGTATATTTTAGAAATTTTGTATAAAAGGAATCATTGTCCTGATTTTGCAATAACGCGAACCACAACGAACAATAAAAGCAGGAGCCGGTCAGCCCCTCGGTGGCGTTAGCGGCAGACATTACTTTGGCACCAGACGTTGAGGGTGGAACATTAACCAGGTGGCGCCGCCACGATAATGATATAAATGATAATAATGATGAGACGGCTTTTTTTTCCCTGTAGCCGTCGAAGTCAAATAAGGCTTTGCGCTAGCCAGATCTATATAAGAAAGCATAATATAATATTTTCCCTGCCGTGTATCTTGCTCTGCTAGTGTTCCAGCATTACTTTTGTCTTCTGCATACACTGCACACGCGAACCGTTGTCCCGCCTCGGCATTGCTGGCGTGACAGTACTGGCCATACTAAAGTTTCTACTGGCTGCGTCTGTCCCTGCCGTCTTCATGTTGTCCACGCTTGGTGTTGTGATCTTGAGCACAGGGAAACTACTTGCGTCCCTTTGAGGTTCAGTAAATGCGTGTTGCTTCAATAGATGTGGCAGCAGGCTCTTATACAGAAAGTTCGAAGTTTTCCACGGTCTCAGTTTGTTGTATTTGCTAGCACCATATCTCGTCATTGTTTTCCATACTTCAGGTAATGCGGGCAGTTTGAAGATTGCTGAGTTATGTAGACTTCTCGCTATAAAGGTCTTTACTATATAGTGTAAAGTACAAACTTCAAACTTAAGAAAATCTTAAGTGTTTTTTTTTTCTGAAACGCGTATAAACAACTATATTCTTTCCCATAGGAAGATCGCGCATTCAAAAGCAACGACTCTGCATGCCAATCCCATTCGGTATCATTGAGAAAGCACTTGCACTTGCGAAGTATTCTAGGAATTGTTTAATCTAGGTACCATCTACATATTAAGTTAACAAGACGTACTTACTATGTCTATGAGATCGCCATTGTCAGCATCAGTATGTGCAAAATATTTGAGCTTGGTTGAAGCGCGAGAAGGGATGAGGATATCGCCGGTCAATCGCCGTTCATAGTTCAACCAGTCCTGGTATGTGTATTGACAGGTAACTCCATAGTCAAAATTTAAAACCGTGTTTTAGTTTTAATTTGAGTAGTTTAAAATAGTGTTTGTGGTCTTTTCTGTAATGCTTCTATATTATTTTGTTATAAATAGTTTTACTGGTTCTTATTTATGCGCATAGATATATACAGGAAAACGTTTTCGTGCATTAGGTATATATTGTAGTGCCGCTTCACAAATGATTGGATGTCACTACATCTAAAAATTTACATCGTGAAATCTATGATTGAGGCAACTTCAATCTGTGCTCGTTTACTCTGGAAGACTTTTTTTTTAATGCCAGTAGCTGGCGTGCAATGCAGTAGCTGTCTTAGCCTCAGTACAAACGAAAATACTCTGTGTAAGTTTAATATTCCTGAGTCCTTTATGTTTGATTGATTACAAGTTATTTTCACGGCTGTATCAACTTTAAAAACAATTAATATTTCCATATTATATTCCGATATTTGATATTACAGCGTGACCCCGATCTAGCCATTCGAAGGGCTCGCATAACTTTTTAAACAAATTACATAGTATTGTGTTAGAGAGGTAGAAGAAATAGTTAATTGTTTACTAAATATATAAAACAAATTAGTCCAGGTGAGTAAAAACATGATAAAATCATTGTATGCTTCAGCTGAGCCTCGTTCGTGCGAATTCATCAAATAGCATGGTATGCCAAAATAACGTTTCATAAAAAAAAAACAAATTAAATGCAAGTAAATACTATTTTATTTTCTTCCACTCACTTTGATGGTGTGATAAAAACCAGCATAGCGCCCAACGCTGTTTTATGATTTCGAAAACAAAAAGGCTAGTCCATAAAAAAATGTTTTACTTTTTACAATAATGAGCCCATATATTCGTACTTTCCAATAAATCAAGCACCGGCGAGCATCATTGCAGAACGCTTCAGCTCAAAACGTTAAAAGAGCAGCTTATGCTGTCCCTCAAAGATCGGGCCGCCGTTGGTGCTGTAATTAGCATGTTGATTTCTCGCAGGCTGCGCCAGTGCGGGAGGCCACTTCAACCCACTCTCGATGAACCATGGTGGACCGAACAGTGCTGTACGGTATGTACTGAATTGTCTCATTTGGACGATTATTGGTTGAATATTTTATTTCTCTGCATATAGCCTTAACATGATAGTTTTCAAAGTGTTTCTGTTGACCCTTTTGAAAATCGGAGTTCAATTTGTTTTCCTGAGAAATGAGAAATTTTGAAAACGAGATTTTAGAGACAGTTTTAGCGATAACTGAGAATGAACTCTTTGAAGAACGGCACCTATAGCTTGGCTGCTGTGCGCAGACGACATGGATTCAACCGCATAGTCGTATTGTAGTTCTGCATTTACGCAGTGCCACAATCCGCCTTTTCAATGACTTTCCGGGATTAATGAACTCCAAGGTGCGTCTTAAATATATCGCTCAAACAAGGAGACAACGCTAGTGAGATTTTAATTTATACAATAATTCATAAAAAGAGTGGCATAGCTTGTAATTTGGTGTAGCAACTCAACCTGGGATGTTTACTGCCGCACACTGCAAACGTGCGTCATGCCGGTGGCGAGAAGAAGCAGCAGGAAGCAAATTGCAAAAGGACAAGGACGTAACAGGAGGATCCACAAAACAAACAAAGAACGTTGACTTACAATTCTGGCGTATTTGGTTGGATGGATGGATGATAACAGCTGTACCCTTATACTGTAAACGACTAAATTTTCGCGAGGATCTCATTTTCGCGAATTTCGCAAATCGCCTACAATTCGCGAAAAATACGTCCCGCGAACAATGCGGGCAATGTGTGAACGCTACAGAAGCTACACTCAATTCGCGAAAATTAGAACCTGCGAATAATTTCAAATTTTCAGCTTTGGCCGGATTCGCGAAAATTTGAGCCCGCGAAAATTAAGTCGTTTACAGTATATCTTGTATGATTCATATCTGCTTATTGGACCCAGAAATGTCTCATACAATGAGATATTTTTCTATAGGGTAAAGCTATTTACCCAACGGTCCTTTACTGTGTCTCCAATTTCGCCTGAACTTCAGAACTCATGTACAAGAATGCATTACCAAAGGTCAATCTTGTTACCATTACTCCTTTCCACACTTCCCGCACCACTTCGTATCTATTATAGTTTCATAACGCCCTGTATTTTGTAGTGGTCAAATTCCTTTACCTTTACCAATTATGCGTCCCTCATGTTCCTCGAGGTATTTCTTTCTTCGTTGATACACACTCCAATATATATGTACTTGTGCACCATTTCCATATCCATAGTCCCTCTATCTTTCTTAGTATAACATGAAATGTAGAGGCGAAAGGCGGCATCCCTGCTTAAGCCCACGCCTTACTGCTGCTGGCTTTATAGCTTAGCCACCCATGTTATAGTGACTGTATTGTCCATGTACACTCCTGTAAGAACCTCACCAATTTCATATGTAATTCACTGCGTGAGTCATCCTACTATTTCAAGTCAACCACCGCCAGGCTCGTGCTGCAAGGGACTGTGACTCAGCTTTGCCGGTTGGGTGTACTGTGTACGCTAAGGCAAGAGAGACGGTTAGCCGCGGGCACTGGATGCCAGCAAACAATGACTCAAGAAATCCCTACCTAAGGACCTGCGGCAGAAGATGCTCTGACTCCACTCCTGGCACGCCACCTGGTTCGAGTCCCCGACTATGCAACACTTCTCATAATAAAGAAAAGGACGCATAGAAAAATAGTTTGGAGATTCGGAAGGAAACTTGGTCAGCATAGTAACAATGCCCCAGCATCTCCTGGACCCTGGTGCCCTCAGAAGTAAAAAAAGAAAAACGCGTCAGGACTGCTTTTTTTCGGGGGGGGGGGGGGGGGGGAGTATTTCTCAAGAAATGTAACGAAATACATTTCACCTTGATTGTATCGCGATACAAAGAAACACTCAAAATGTATTTCGATACAGGAATACAAATACTGGTGAAAAAAATGTATTGCGATACAGAAATACAGATACGAAATGTATTTCTGAAATACTATCGCGATACATTTGTATCGCGATACTGCCCAACCCTGGTACTGAATTGTCTCATTTGGATGATTATTGGCTGAATATTTTATTTCGCTGCATATAGCCTTAACATGATAGTTCTCAAAGTGTTTCTGTTGACCCTTTTGAAAATCGGAGTTCAATTTGTTTTCCTGATAAATGAGAAATTTTGAAAACGAGATTTAGAGACAGTTTTAGCGATAACTGAGAATGAACTCTTTGAAGAACGGCACCTATAGCTTGGCTGCTGTGCGCAGAAGACATGGATTCAACCGCATAGTCGTATTGTAGTTCTGCATTTACGCAGTGCTACAATCCGCCTTTTCAATGACTTTACGGGAATAATGAACTCCGATGTGCGTCTTAAATACATCGCTCAAAAAAAGAGACGACGCTAGTGAGATTTTTATTTATGCAATAATTCATAAAAAGAGTGGCATAGCTTGTAATTTGGTGTAGCAACTCAACCTGGGATGTTTACTGCCGCACACTGCAAACGTGCGTCATGCCGGTGGCGAGAAGAAGCAGCAGGAAGCAAATTGCAAAAGGACGAGGACGTAACAGGAGGATCCACAAAACAAACAAAGAACGTTGGCTTACAATTCTGGCGTATTCGGTTGGATGGATGGATGATAACAGCTGTACCCTTATACTGTAAACGACTAAATTTTCGCGAGGATCTAATTTTCGCAAATTTCGCGAATCGCCTACAATTCGCGAAAAATACGTCCCGCGAACAATGCGGGCAATGTGTGAACGCTACAGAAGCTACACTCAATTCGCGAAAATTAGAACCCGCGAATAATTTCAAATTTTCAGCTTTGGCCGGATTCGCGAAAATTTGAGCCCGCGAAAATTAAGTCTTTTACAGTATATCTTGTATGATTCATATCTGCTTATTGGACCCAGAAATGTCTCATACAAATGAGATATTTTTCTATAGGGTAAAGCTATTTACCCAACGGTCCTTTACTGTGTCTCCAATTTCGCCTGAACTTCAGAACTCATGTACAAGAATGCATTACCAAAGGTCAATCTTGTTACCATTACTCCTTTCCACACTTCCCGCACCACTTCGTATCTATTATAGTTTCATAACGCCCTGTATTTTGTAGTGGTCAAATTCCTATTTACCTTTACCAATTATGCGTCCCTCATGTTCCTCGAGGTATTTCTTTCCTTCGTTGATACACACTCCAATATATATGTACTTGTGCACCATTTCCATATCCATAGTCCCTCTATCTTTCTTAAGTATAACATGAAATGTAGAGGCGAAAGGCGGCATCCCTGCTTAAGCCCACGCCTTACTGCTGCTGGCTTTATAGCTTAGCCACCCATGTTATAGTGACTGTATTGTCCATGTACATTTCCTGTAAGAACCTCACCAATTTCATATGTAAACCTTATTCCTTTAGCTGTGTCCCAAACTTCCCTAATTTACGTTATCGTATGCTCCCTGTATGTCGAGAAAGGTCATCCATAACGGTCGTTGAGGCGTCTGCGCTATTTCTCTACATTGCGTGACCGCATGCAAATTATCTTCTAGTGTCCTATACTTACAAAAACCATTCTGGAGTTCTCCTAACATTTTTTCTGTTCTGCCAATTCATCTACTCTACCCTTCACCACCTGCATTGCTAGTCTGTATAGGAAAGATGCTATCTTTATGGAGCGGTAAGATGTGATGTCCCTGTTGCATTTACCCTTACACAGCTGCCTCAACCTGCTCTGCCGTCTAGTCTCGGGTACCTGCCCCAACAATATTTTAATTATATTGTTTGTTGCAGCATACAATTCTTTGTTTTACCAATAATTTTTACAAGTCTCATTGATATGGCACCTAGTCCAATTGATGTTTCGGCTGACACCCTGCTTTCGACTGTTTTTCATTATCTTGGTGCTATTTGTGGTACTTATTTTAGTTCTGGTTGGCTGACGCATCAATCTATTTTTCCGTCGTTTGTAGCGGCTGTAGATCTGACAGCATTTCCTCAATTTCGCTCTTAACATATTGGCGCGCCTACTCCCTTCCTGCCTGTGGCCCATCTCCAGTAGTTAATGGGTGGTGACGCATTTCTGTCATTTACAATGTGAATTATAGGATCTCAAAACTTCTTGGCTGCATTTCTATAATTCCGGTTAATTTCCCTTGTCCATTTCAAATAGTCTTTTCCAGCCTTGTCCTGGATGAAAGCATATGCCGCTGATTTCCTTTCCTGATCGTCGTTCCAATTTTCCTCTATTTCTTCTGCTGAAGCACCTCTCTTTTTTGCTTGTCTTTGCTCCCTGGCTGCCTCTTGTCTCAGATTTATGGCTGCTTTGGCTTCTTTATCCTGCCATCTCTTTGGCCTGTGTTTGCATTCGTTCTTAAATCTGGCTTGGTTTCGTTCCAACTCCTTTTTGAATATTTCTACTCATTCATTGTACTACCACTCTTTTTCTGCTTGTGTGGCTTTTGTGTCCTCAATTCAGCTTAGTTTTTTTCCAATGTTGATTTTCACAATTGACGAACTCGCCTACGCCGTCACTTAACGAGAGGGAGCCCATCCAACGAGTGCCGGCCCGTCGGCCTGTTGCTAGATTAGCGAAAAATCCGCATTATACTATTTGACCTCACAATTATTTACAGAGCTCAGTTGTATTAAACGAATTTAGGCAGGTAATAACAACCGGTAGGCAAATAACGACAACTGGTAACGCTTAAAAATAGATTCGTCTGATATTGTGCATAATCTTGGAACCAAATACAACTATCAAAATGCGTTGCTTGGCATCAAGTAAACGAGTATGTGTGAAAATTATGTGGCCTTCCACTGACTTTTATAATGCATGATAATGAGAAGATTTGCATTGCGACCTTCTCGGTGTAGTCCGTTAATGGGCCAGTGCAACGATTTTCGTGCTTTGCTCAAATACCACTAAGTACGAATCCCTGACGCTAATGAGCAATGCAACACGCGATCGTTTTTCGCCACACGCAATAGAAGTCGCCAAGAAAAATCAAAGAAACACGAGCAGCGTTCACCCCCTCAACTCGCAGCCAGGACACGCGGTCACGTGATTTGGAGCCGATTATATGCCGCCAATGTTGATCATAGCCACGGTCTGGGGTTGGCAAAGCACAGGTCACGCGCTGAGTCCTAGACATGTTTATGGTTCGGCTATTGTCGTCATTGCAGCGATTGGACACGGGCAATTTCACGGTCCAATACGGCAATACCCGAAGGCTTGTTGAGCTATTGATTATGACGAGCCCAAATGAAGTGCTCACGCAATGCTCGGGTCCACTCTATGAGCCGCATTCAAATATTGTCATTGGAGAATACTTCGATCCTCCAGTTACGTCAGCAAGGTTTGCGCAGGAGAAATAGAAAAAAAAAACGCTCGCTCTTATGTATGAGATTACTTCGCAACAAAAAGGTTTCTTGGTCAGTGGCGTTATGTGCGAGTATACAAGTTCGTGTAAAGTGAAAAAAAAAAGATCTCTTAAAGCGCATATCGCTTCACCGCCTCTTTAAGTCTCTTCTGAATTGAATACTGCTCTTTCAGACACATCGGTGACTTGGGTAACATTGATGCAAACGCTGAAGGGACTGTTGTCATATGCCGTAAATATTACAACTTGACGCTCCATGGAACCCATTCGATCCTAGGGCGTTCTATTGTCGTAAGTACAAGCCTGCTTTTCTGTGTTTGCCATACCTAACACATCACTGAATACACGTACTTCATTAACAAAATATGCATAATTAGAATTTAGTTATGTTATAACTTACCAGGTCAAATTGAGCTAATAATGCACCCTTATGCTTTGTGAAAGACTATTAAAATTGTGTTTTTACGCGATAACTTAAGGAGCTCGTTTCGCAGAAAAGCTGGCGTCGGCGGGACGGGAAGATTCTGATTGGTTGATAGAGTCACGACGTCACAGCCTACGACGTCACAGCCTACGACGCTCGAATTTCAGACAGCCTACGACGCTCACATGAAACATGACGTCACATGTGGAATGCAAGTTATTAAAACATGACATGTAATGGGAATTACACGTCGGCGGATGTCTCAAATAATTTCACTTTATAAAATAATTACTTTTCCTGAAAAAAAAAATGAAGAACTTTAAGTGGGATTCTAACCCAAAACCCCTTGGTTTCCAGCCAGAGGCGCTATACTGACTAGGCTGCGCAGACACCTCTTTTATATTTATTGCCTGCATTGACGTGAACAAAAAACCTCACACAACACGCACAAACTCAAAAGGCTGAAACACGCCCGCCTTATTTTGGCAAATGCGAGTACTTCAAAATCTCTTCAGCTGCACCAATTTATCCAAAACTGGCATCCAATTTGGGGGGGGGGGGGGGGTTCAAGTTGTGCTTGGTACATATCACGAATATATATGACACTTTCAATGAAATTGTCTCTGACTTCGCGGACGCTCATGTCCGCATGACGCACAGCCATCCTAGTCTTCCAAATGCTGTGTAGAGTAAGGATCATGAACATGTCGTAAGGAATTCCAGCGTCGTTCTCAACTGACAAAAAACGAATGCCATGCATGGTCAAGAGAAACTCTTTCTTAAGCGTGCGCTGAAGGATGTCCCAGTGAACACCGGATCCCAACACTCTCTGAATACGTGTTCCACAGTCTCTGGTTTCTTACAGAAAATAAGTTGATGAACCATGGGACAGACAACCCTCTCTCTTCCATCCATAATTTAACAGGCAAAATACCACAATGCAGTTTAAAAAAAAAAGACTTAACACTTGGTTTTACTGTCATTTTTTAACCCCTTTTGAGCACATCCTGGCTCGGTTCATTAGAGTACAGTGATCTATACAAAGGGAACGGTAGCAACACATCCACAAAAGCTTTATACAATCTCTACCTAGCCACAGAACTAAGGTGCTCCAGAGAAAAACGTACCTTCAACATTCGAAAAGACAGCACCACTTTAGGCAAATAACACTGAACACTCATATAAATACCGTCTTTGACGATGCTACAAACTCGGGCCACACATTTTGCAGTCTGACCTGAAGTAGAGTACATAAAAATGCATCTTTTTGATCACGAATAAACATGAATCTCGACACAACTTGGCGAATAAACAAGTAGGACAAACCCAGCCCACCACCCTGAACTGAGCGAAACAAATGTGTGTGCGATGAGCGCCCCCAGATTGAAGTCCATATAAATACAGCAAGCACTCTGTGCAGTTTGTGCACACTGATACGGGACATAGCCAGAACTTGCAAAAAAGCTACCACACTTTTGCAGTCAAAAAGAAATTGCATACGGTAGCACGTGTGAACATTGAAATATCCCGCCCTTTTCAACTTTCAGATTTCGTTCTCACTCTCTCTGTCTCTTCATTCCAGTATTGCTTGCTGTCACGATAGTGTTCAAGCAGTACGCTGCCAAGGTACTTGACTGGCAAGGCTGTCCACCGAATGTTCATAAATACTTTAGTTGTAGTACCCCAGTCCCATGCCAGAAACCTGCAGATTTCTCCCAGTTAATCAGAGTTTCAGACTTTCCGCAAAAGGACGAGGCCACATTTATTTCTTCGCGTACACTTTGTTGATCCCCACAAAAAACAACAAAAAAAAACAGCAGCATCGTCCGCATAAGACAGGACTTTAACTTTAGAGGATTGCAGTTTGAAGCCACGAATTTCTTTATTCTTGATCAGTTTCAATCAAAGCGGCTTCAAGTAAATGGCGAAAGGCAGGGGGGGGGGGGGGGGGGCCCCCCACAGCGGACAGCCTTGTCTTACAGAGGAGCAAACTTTAACACTTTCACTGAGACTCGCATTGACAACTATACTTGAATAACACTCAGTATAGGCCATTCTCAAACCATCAATAATGACCGAACCAACATTTGTGTGATTCAAAATACTGAAAAGAACCTAATGTGACACACGGTCAAAAACCTTCGCGAGGTCTAGCTGCAACATTGCAACTCGACCTGCGAAGGTGTCACAACATTCAAGAATACTTCTGACGACATGTATATCGGTACAAATAGAGCGCCCATTTATACCGTATATATGATGCGGCCTACTAGAGATTGAATGCCATGCTGCAAACGTCTAGCCAAAACCTTTATGACAATTTTATATTCAACATATGTCAAACTAATGGGTGTGTTCTTAGTAACGGACTGAAGTTTTGCTTGATCATCAGACTTCGGAATAAGAACTATGTGGCTTTTCAGAAAGGACAACGGCAACCTACCGTGGTCATACGCCTCGATGAAAACCTTGTTTAGGGCGTCGGCTGCATCCCTTTTGAACATTGTCTTTTAAATCTGCTCCTATACCGTCTGGCCCCGGCATCTTGCCTGGTCTCAGTTCATCAGTAGCTATTTCTATTTCGTTCACACTAATTCGCGTTTCTAGCCCTTCCCGGACGTCCTCTTCTAGCGTGGGCATCAACGATACAAACTCTCTTTCTTATTTAGTACTCATGGGAATGCTTTGCCCTAGCAGATCACTATATTACTCAAAAAAAAGGCGCGCTCGATTGTTTTCTTCTCTCTCGTGAAAATGTTATTGTAGCATATCCCCTTTATCTCATTTCGTTGAGCGTATCTTTTTTCATCGCCCAGCGCGCGTTTTGTTGTCATTTCACTCATGCAAAGTTTTTTCCGCTCGCGCCCGTATAATGGCCCCTCTGTATATCTCTGCATCCAGCATTTACAATTGGGTCTCAATGTCTCTTATTTCCTCCTTGAACTCGCTGGGTCTTAGGCTTTCTTCAGTTAAAATACTGTTCAATTTGTGCCGCAGGTATTTCTCTTTCCTATGTTTCTGATAGATTATAATGATACTTCTTTTTATCGCGTCCATCTTCAGTTGTTCCTTGAGAAGTTCCCAGCTTGCTCCCCACATTTCTTGTTCTTTTTCATAAACTATTTTAAATGCATCGCTAATTAATGGTAGAAAAACTTCATCCTTAACTAGGCTACTGTTCAGTTTCCATAAAGACCAATTCCACTTTGGTGTTTTAACCTTATTACTAGGGGTGAACAAAACTAAGGCATGGTTCCTGAAAGACACTGGCTGCACCGCATAGTGACAGCATAATGGGAAAAGGTTAACTGAAATGTACAGACTTTCAAGTCGTGCATGGCTGCGCCCCTAAAAAAGAGTGTACTGAACATTCACCTTACACATTACGCAAGCCACATCCTCTAACGCACTTTGCGCTATAAGATCATTAGAATAAAAGGAAATTTGATCACGAAAACGAGTTTGACCTTAACGATCCTCTGGCAAGCAAACAAAATTAGTCTCCAAGAAAAATAATCGCTCTTTCAGTTGCAAGGTGCTCACTTAAACTTTTAAAGAACTCTCTGCGTTCTCTCTCACCGTTTGGCGCGTATATACAAATCACAAGCCAGTTGTCATTTGAAAATGAAAAAAATCGCAAATTACAAAGTGGCCAGCGGCACAAAAATTGACAGCGGTCTCGACGATACCCATCTGATTTGCGGATAAACAAGCAACAGCCCCCCGACAACCCATTTGAGTGAGAGACACAAACATTAAGTAGAGTTCGAAAAAAATACACCATGTGGTCCGCCTGTTCTTGATTTTGAACTTTGGCTTCCTGTATGGCAATAATGTCAAGCTCATTGTCTGCGAACAACCGATTAAGTTGGTACTGCCGGCGTCTCCCCGCTAGCCCACGTACATTAATTATGGCAATACGTAGGGCTGCTTCTAGCGTTGTAGCCACACTGGAAAAGGAAAACCGCATGGTGTCTACCTTGGGTCACATGGCCGTCTGTTTCGCGTCGAAAGGTTCTCGACCGTCCTTCGCACCGACACAGGTGACTCAGTCAGGCCCTTTGTCCTACATTCACGGTGGTGGGTTGGCTTCCCTCTTGCTGTCCCCCAGAAGGTTCGTCTTTTTTCCAAGTCGCCGCCTTAAATGGCGGCTTCTCCCTGCACTCCACAGCAGAGTCCTCACTGGCGTCGTCCCTACACCCCTTTGAGGCAAGGCCGCCCGCAAGATCCTCGGCATCACCCATGGGCACATTGTCTTCGTCCTCCTCGGGAACGTCGACGTGGGCCTTGGTTTCCCTAGTGCTCGGCGCATGACTTTCTGCTGGTAGAGGATCGCGCACCTGCGCGATCCGTACCTTATCTGCCTTTGGTGCCTCGACGCCTAAGCTCGACGCCGCGTCGCCCCCGGCCACACTTGCGGTGGTCCCCGCTGGACTGGCATTGATAATGTTCAAACCCCTCGCGGCCTGCTCGGCTTCCGCCTCGTCCATGCGGAGCTCTATTTTCTCGTCGTTGGATACAAGGACCGCGGCCAGCGCGTATGTCCGAAGGCTTTCGGTACTCTCATGGCCGAACCGTCCACAGACGCCGCACCTGGGGGCTCGACATTCCTTTCGAAAATTACCCGTCCGGTTGCAACGTAAGCAGAGAGGCGCCTTGCCAGGCAACACAACGAGGGCCATCTCGCCTGCAATTCTCAGCTGGTGCGGGATGTAGTCTACGGTGGCGCTTCTCTTTAACTGCAGGACCGCCGTACGCGTCATGGTACCGATGCTGGTGCAACCGTCGACACGCCACTTTTCCCTAGCCACTTCGATGACAGTCCCGTATGTCACCAGGGCCACTCTGACGTCGTCGTCTGCGACATTGAAAAGCAGCGAGTGGAGCTTAACCCTGACATCCTGGTTGCTCAGGTCGACGACGATGCACCGTCGGCCCTTGACGTTCAGTTCGGGCGTCGAGAGCATTTTCGTTTTTGCGTCGACATTCTTGAAGGTCACCCCCCATACATGATTTATTTGATATGCCCCTAGTGGAATGACATCAGCCTGCAGGGACTGGCGGCGCGGTTCGTCTCGAAACTCCTCGAGGCGATATGGTCGCTCCTTCACTGCAGCATGCAGAAAGACCGTATTTAAAACGACTGGCCCGATTGGCAGTGATGGCAGCATAATTTTGTAATCATGTGATTCCTGCTCAGACCTGTTACCGCGGCCCGCGAGGGCCGCTGAAGCTGCTCCTGTGAAGCTCGACATTCCATGTCCGTTCAACTTTGCGTTCGAGAATGGAACACGCTTGCACGGCTTGGAAACTAACAGGAGTTTATGTGCTTCTTTATCGCGTTCCACCTTTAAAGGCGAAGCTTAAGCGTCGTCCTCTAATTGTATTATTTTATTATTCCCACGAACCTATTAGGCGGAAAGCCAGGAATCAAAATTATCTTGTAATTTCACGTTCTGATTGTAAATATAGTACATCTTCAAAAGGACATATTCAAATGGCTACTCAGCGCATTTTATTACATTTTGTTTTGCTTGGAAGGGCAACCTACCTACTACTTTCTCCCTGTGCTTGGAAGGGCAACCAACCTACTTTCTCCCTGTGCCAATTATCCCTTAGGACATTCCTTCGCGTGTTAAAACTATATCGTTGCCACATCAAGGAGGTATATCTGTTGTTTTTTGTTCTGGTCTCATATTTTGTTTACCTAGCTATTCCGGGGACCAATATCTCGCGCAACCTTGTAAATAGATTAGGTAGCCCTCCTTAACAGTACCGCCCATAATAAAATGCTTTCTTCTGAGCGATTTTCGTCTGGTTACAGATTCACGCCGACAAGGACGACTACGGTCTTGGTGGTCACAACGACAGTCTCACGACTGGTCACGCTGGAGCCCGCCTGGCTTGCTGTTCCATTGTCGTTTCTCAATGATTATTCGTTTCCCGCGTCGCACTATATACAGTATTCAAGATAAATAGGCTTATTTTGCTTTTCTATTTAAGTCGTCTCACTCGAAGAGCGATATCAAAACCTACGGAATCTAAATACGCTTTCAAGATATTGTTAATTTCTTGTTATTTTTTTACGTTTTGTCATGTGGTTCTGATCTACCAAATACGCACAAGTTATCCGTAACGTCTAGTTGGGAGTTTACACACCTGGTATTGATTTATTGTTCACAACTACCTACACGATGTGCTCTATAATATTGGCTGGTCTTTGTAATTTTTGCATTAATCATATGTGCGTGTCCGTAACTCTAAATAAACAATGGTTATGCATATATGAACTAATCATCATTTTTAGTTTTCTTGCTGTGTTCGGTTCTTTATTTAAATTGCAAAGTGTTTGGTTAGGATTCACGCTCCTCGTTTTTGAGGTGGCACATTGTGCTCGACTTTGTAATTGGCGAGATGGGCGCCTGAATTTATTATTTACTTTTCAGCCTCTTCCATATAAGCCAACAATATTCGCTTTTTGATAGGCAAAGGCAAGAGACCAAAGATTGCGTAACATTAGCAGTAAATTATAGTAACTCTCACAATTGGAATAACGTATGAACTTTAAAATACTTAAAGCCAACTTTTTTAATGAAAAATGAAGTACTCTCAAAATTAGGTCTTCCTTAATCAGGTAGTACGTTTTTTTAGCTAAGCGAAGCAACCTTGTTTTTTATGCTCACAATCATCCCTGCAAATGTTGCCAGACAAAAGTTCTTCCGCCCTTCAAGATTATTATTATTATTCAAGTTCCCTTAAAGGCCCTCGTTGAGGGCATTAGATAAGGGCATTGAGAGCATTACATTACGTTGAGGGCATTACATTACATTACATAATTACATAACACGAGAGCATAAAACAGTAACAACGACATATGCTATATATGCGAAAACTGCCGGAACGTTGTATTAGTAGAACTGCAATAATACAAATGAGCACGCTGTCATACGATTGATTTTCCTTTTAGTTCACATTTTGGAAATATTGAACAAATTAACATTTTTTGAGACTTGTACTGGGAGTTTCGGCGTGTAGGATGAGGAAACATTAGTAACCAATTCTTTCGTTTTCTCACCAGACATGCCATATTTTGAGGTAGGCGGCTCATGAGAGCGACGTTTTTTTCTTCATATATGTCGCAAAGCCTTCCATTTTCGTTCCGCCAAGCACAGTCCAAGCCGCGGTGATAGAAATACTTTAGGTGGCGTAACGCTGCGCCTCCGCGAAGAGCTGTCGCGGTGAAGATCGGTACGTGATTCTGTCTCCTGCCGCCAGGTTGCGCCACCAACGCCGAGTCCGTTCATTCGTGAGCGGTAGCAGACGGTAACGTGCGCATTTTCCCACGGTTATCGTTTTGTTTCTGGCCACTTTCAGTTTCCGGAAGTTGCCGGAAATAATAAAGAAATGTTTCATGCCACGGTGTAACGGGGGAAACAAAAAGTATACCGAGAACCTGTCCCTCTTTGCTACTCCAGAAGAAGAGGACCGCCTAAAGGTCTGACGTGACGCAATCCCGCGCAAAGAACGCCTACTGCAGCCGACAGACTTCGTCTGCGAGAAACATCTCCAGTATAGTTTGTGAGGAAATTGTGGAAAGCCGTCTATGAGAGAGACGTCCTTCTATGTGCCCCATGGAAAGCTGCTCGGGAAAGACAGTGCCAACAAAGTTTCTGGACTACGCGGTGCTACCTGACGAACAAGAAAAAAAGGGACTCGAGGGTCGTTAGTGACCCGTTTCCAGCCATCGGCACTTTTAATTGCACTTTTAATTGAAAGTGCAAGAGTAGCGCACCATTACTTTTTGTTTGTCCAATGTTCCTTGTCCATAAAGTACATGGTGTTTACTTCCTGAATTACATCAATAAATTAGTGCTATGTTCATCAAAGAAAAAAAATTACACCATCTTCCCGAGGGGAACCATGGGGTGATGCGGAGCATCGTGTTGGTTCCGAGGAAAGAGTCAGTTGCGTGCTGACGTCGAGAGATGGCGCCACCGACTGCCCTAGCGTTACCCCCTACGCGAGCCTTCGTCGCGGCTCGCGGCAGAGAAAGTTGGAACGCTCGCCGCTCGTCGTTTATTTTATTTTTTTCACACTTGAAGGAGAGGAGACAAGAGGAGGAGAGTTGCGCGTGCGCGCGCGGTGTGAGGAGAAGCCAACGCACGCGCAGTGCACGCAGCTGGTAGAGAGAGAGAGCGGAGAGAGTAACGCGCAGCTGTTGGAGAGAGGGAAGGAGGAGAGTTGCGCGTGCGTAGTTCGAGTGCCGACTACATCGCGGACGCGGGACATAGACCCGAGCAAGAGATGCTCCGCATCTAAAAAAGAAAATGAGTAACCCTTTACTTGTGCGCTGGTTCGTAATTATGGCTCACCAACTCGACACATCTGCAGAATTAACATGTTTTATTTGATTAGGGAGTTTTAGTAGACAATTGGGCCTAATGCCGCGATATAAAAAATGAAAGACGTTTACAAAACCCTGTAACGCCGCATTGGAGCGCAGCTCTTGAGGAGGAGGAGGAGGAGGGAAGGGTACTGAGGGGAGGGTATACCCCTCCTTCCGCGTCCTCACCTCCTCATTCTCCCTGCTACTCCTCCTCCTCTCCTCCCTCCTCTTGGTCCTCCTCCTTCACCTTCTGCTCCCCTCCTTTTCCCTCCTCCCTTTGAGGGAGGAGTCACGTGTTCTTGGGGAAGGGTTACGTGACCTCGGGGGGGGGGGGGGGGGTTACGTGACCCTGAGGGGAGGGATCACGTGGCCTCGGGGGGAGGGGTAACGTGACGTCGGGGGAGGGGAAAACTTTCCGCTAGATTTAGCGGGGACTTTGTTCCGCTAAATTTAGCGGAGAAAATTTTCCTCTAAATTTAGCGGGGAAAATTTTCCGCTAGATGTGGCGGGGAAATTTTTCCGCTAAATTTAGCGGGGAATTCTTTCCGCTAAACTTAGCGGGCAAAAGTTTCCGCTAAATTTAGCGGGGGACATTTTCCGCTAGATTTAGCGGGGCAAATTTTCTGCTAGATTTAGCGGGGTAATTCCGCTAAATTTAGTGGGCAAAAATGTTCCGCTAAAATTAGCGGGAAAAATTTTCCGCTAGATTCAGCGGGGAAAAATTTTCCGCTAGATTTAGCGGGGGAAAATTTCCGCTAGATTTAGTGGGGACATTTGTTTTCGCTAAATTTAGCGGGGAAAATTTCCGCTAGACCTAGCGGGAAAAAATTTTCCGCTCGATTCAGTGGGGAAATTGTTCCCTTAAAATTTAGATTTACCCATCATGCACCGCGCGGTTACGCCGACGTGACGGAGACGCCGACGGCGACGCCGACGCCGCTCAAGCCGGAAACGAGCGCCTAAGAACTGCGCTCTAAAAAAGTAGCAAGCCATCCAAAAACACCATTTATGCATTACTGTGTAAGCGTGGTTCATGAACATATACTGTCATCATTATCGTCATTATAATTTATTTTTTCTTGAGGGCCCAGGGGAATTATACAAGGGTGTGAACACTTAAAAACACAAGGGTTTATTAATAAAGACAGGTTGGAATCTAGTTATGGGTTAGAAAGAAATTGGGTAATGGCTGCAGCAAATTTATTTGTTATCGAAACAATTGAGTCAGCAGTGCGTTCCAGTGGTCAATGGCCAATGGTCAGGCTTACATATCATGAGTGACGGTTGACGTTGACATTGGACGAAGTTTACGAGAATGGTCGAAACGAGGAAACATCAATGATTTCATTACACAAGCCCTAGAGGGGGGGGGGTGCACAACCCCCCCCCTTGTTTTTCTGAAGGCGCCCCCTTAATTCGCAACGACTCCTCTATTCTCTATGCCCCCTTCCCCCGACCCCCTCCCCTGTAAAAATTTAGACTCCCGCCCCCCTCCCCCCCCCCCCCCCCCCCCCCGCTTTCATTTCATTTCCTGGGGAAGCCCCTGGAAAAAATGCCATGATAAAAGATCCGATGAAAGAGAGAGAGACGAGACACCCTGCGGCGGTGAGAAAGTGCGCCAAGGTTACCTGATATGCGAAATCCTGTAATGCGAGCATATGCAGCTTAGTCAGAATAAATAGGTCGGAGCTAGGGCTCTGCTTTGAACGGATTCCAGGCTGTTAGTATATGTTTGCCTGCCACAGTGACCATATGGAGGAAGCGAATTCTAGTTTTGAAAAAGGTAGCATAAGATAGTTGTTTTACTGGGGATGTAGCCTGTCTGTGGTTACGGCAAAGAAGTTCGAAAGTACGGTTAGCATCGGCGACGACAGGGGGTCCATGACAGGTCAGATGTCAGATGAATTCCTACGTATTGCCGCGAGCGCAGCTAACTAAGTAGGGGAATAATGCCGCGAGCGCGCTGCCTACTTAGTTAGCTGCGCTCGCGGCATTATTCCACCTTGGCTACAGCAGGACGCTCGCCCGGATTCGTGACAAGTACTACTGGCCAAGACTCCCGAAAACCGTCCATCTCTACACGCGGTCGTGCCATGAGTGCCAACGACGTAAGAAGCCTCCGACAAAGCCAGCAGGACTCTTGCAGCCGATATCTGCCCCGACTACGCCCTTCCAGCAGGTCGGAATGGATTTGCTCGGGCCGTTCCCAACATCGACGCAAGGGAACCGGTGGATCATCGTCGCGACCGATTATCTTACACGATACGCCGAGACGAAAGCCCTTCCATCGGGAACAGCGGTGGAAGTCGCCAAGTTTTTCGTCGAGTCCATTCTCCTTCGACACGGCGCACCTGAAGTGCTGATCACAGATCGAGGGTCATCTTTCCTGGCACAGCTGACTCAAGAGGTACTTCGTCTCAGTCACACCAGCCATCGACGAACCACCGCTTATCACCCGCAGACCAACGGGCTAACAGAGCGGCTCAATAAGACCATCGCCGACATGATCTCCATGTACGTCGACGTGGAGCATAAGACGTGGGACGAGGTGTTGCCGTACGTTACATTTGCGTACAACACAGCGGTACAAGAAACCACAGGAATGACGCCGTTCCAACTGGTGCATGGCCGGACGGTTACGACAATGCTGGACGCCATGCTTCCTCACGTGCCAACCGGCGGTGGCAACGACGACGCTCAACTGATCTCTCAACGCGCAGAGGAAGCTCGTCAACTGGCAAGAATCAAGATTCAAAACCAACAGCGAGTCGACGCACGCCGGTATAACCTTCGTCGCAGGGACGTCCATTTCCATCCCGGGGACCGGGTATGGGTGTGGACACCGATTCGGCGCCGCGGTCTCAGCGAGAAGCTTCTCAAGCGCTATTTCGGACCGTACAAAATCATCCGACGCCTCGGCGATCTGAACTACGAAGTTCTACCCGACGGAACGCGCCCATCTGCAAGACGCCAGCCACAGAACCGCTAAATTTAGCGGGGGACATTTTCCGCTAGATTTAGCGGGGCAAATTTTCTGCTAGATTTAGCGGGGTAATTTTCCGCTAGATTTAGCGGGAAACTTTTTCCGATAAATTTAGCGGGAAATTTTTTCCGCTAAATTTAGTGGGCAAAAATTTTCCGCTAAAATTAGCGGGAAAAATTTTCCGCTAGATTCAGCGGGAAAAATTTTCCGCTAGATTTAGCGGGGAAAATTTTCCGCTAGATTTAGTGGGGACATTGTTTTCGCTAAATTTAGCGGGGAAAATTTCCGCTAGACCTAGCGGGAAAAATTTTCCGCTCGATTCAGTGGGGAAATTGTTCCCTTAAATTTAGATTTACCCATCATGCACCGCGCGGTTACGCCGACGTGGACGGAGACGCCGACGGCGACGCCGACGCCGCTCAAGCCGGAAACGAGCGCCTAAGAACTGCGCTCTAAAAAAGTAGCAAGCCATCCAAAAACACCATTTATGCATTACTGCGTAAGCGTGGTTCATGAACATATACTGTCATCATTATCGTCATTATAATTTATTTTTTCTTGAGGGCCCAGGGTAATTATACAAGGGTGTGAACACTTAAAAACACAAGGGTTTATTAATAAAGACAGGTTGTAATCTAGTTATGGGTTAGAACGAAATTGGGTAATGGCTGCAGCAAATTTATTTGTTATCGAAACAATTGGCCAATGGCCAATGGTCAGGCTTACATATCATGAGTGACGGTTGACGTTGACATTGGACGAAGTTTACGAGAATGGTCGAAACGAGGAAACATCAATGATTTCTTTACACAAGCCCTAGAGGGGGGGGGGGGTACACCCCCCCCCTTGTTTTTCTGAAGGCGCCCCCTTAATTCGCAACGACTCCTCTAGTCTCAATGCCCCCTTCCCCCGACCCCCTCCCCTGTAAAAGTTTAGACTCCCGCCCCCCTCCCCCCCCCCCTCCCCGCTTTCATTCCATTTCCTGGGGAAGCCCCTGGAAAAAATGCCATGATAAAAGATCCGATGAAAGAGAGAGAGACGAGACACCCTGCGGTGGTGAGAAAGTGCGTCAAGGTTACCTGATATGCGAAATCCTGTAATGCGAGCATATGCAGCTTAGTCAGAATAAATAGGACGGAGCTAGGGCTCTGCTTTGAACGGATTCCAGGCTGTTAGTATAGGTTTGCCTGCCACAGTGACCATATGGAGGAAGCGAATTCTAGTTTTGAAAAATGTAGCATAAGATAGTTGTTTTACTGGGGATGTAGCCTGTCTGTGGTTACGGCAAAGAAGTTCGAAAGTACGGTTAGCATCGGCGATGACAGGGGGTCCATGACAGGTCAGATGTCAGATGAATTCCTACGTATTTAAACGATGAGCAAGTAGCTACTGGGATGCTAGAAAGGCGGTAAGAGAAGGATAGAACATCTAAACCACGGGAAAAGGAGAGTGTATTGCCACCATTTCTGACACCACTGAATTATGAGCGAGATATCATTCTGCAAGATTAGTTGATCGTGATGTGAATGAATCGGTTTGTATATGACACAGTTGTCGGTGAACAAACGTACTGCAGAAGAAATGTCATGGTGGAGATCATTTATGTAGGTTAAAAAGAGAAGTGGGCCAAGGACTTTTCCCTGAGCGACGCCAGTCGTTACCGTACTTGTAGTAGAGTTTACTTTGTTAATAGAAGTTTACTGAATGCAATTAGTGAGGACTTCTGAAATTCATTTGACTACAGAGGGGTGGATGTTAATATCACTTAGCTTCATTAGAAGTCCTTGATGATGGACATTGGGAAATGCTTTGGAGAGGTCAATAACTTGGCGTCAGTTAGAACATTTCTATCAAAATTTGTGTAGACGTCAGTTAGATATGCTGTCAGTTTAGTTCCGCATGACTATGACTGACACAATCTCGGCTGATGTTTAAAAAGGAAGGTTATAAGAGTCTAGGACATTTATTATGTTTGAATAGAGAATATGCTTCATGCGTTTAAATAAAACGCTGGTGAGTGAGATAGGACGATAGTTACTGATTAGTTGGCGATCGCGATGAAACTTCAGAGAGTTTAAGATACTGAGGGAATATGTCGCAGAGGAAAGTGGAAGAAATAAATTCAGTGTGTATTAATACTTTAGAGTTAATTTGGCCTATCTGCGGAGCTGGAAGACACCTTCAGTTGATCAGCCGCCCTAAGTACTCCAGAGCGGTCAATGAAGATAGGATCAATAAGAGGGTGAAATAATTGGTGCGAGTGGAGAATGCCTAGCAAGTTTTCGTTAGTAAAGATTGACCAGAAGAAATTGTTAACAGCAAAAGCGCTGTGTTCGTCTGAAAGCGGAAGCCCCACTCCTGCCCGATTTGATCTGGGTGGACATTGTACCGGCATGGGGTCGTGTATCACAACTGCGTTGTGCACGTTAAAAACACTATTCTAGCGGTTGTACTGCACTGGCTAAATTTATCATCTACAGCTGGGAGACAAGTCGCTCATTGAGGCAGAATGAGTTCTAGGCTGTATGAACATACGTACACCCCCATTTTTTTCAATCCCGCCGTCATCTACAATTTGCAAGAGAAGTAATAGTGCCGGTTTGATTATTTTCCTAAACCTTTTTGGTTTGGTGGTTAGAATGTTGGGAAGGTCGTGACTATATAATTTGGATTTGGCGTGACTAATGGCGGATTTGTAAGAACTTGCGCATTCGTGATAGGCGTTCCAAGAAGCCTCAGTGTTAACAGCCTTAGCCCTCGCATAGAGTTTTTCCTCCTTGTTGGATTGACTGTGAACTGTTTAATTGTTGCGGTTATCAGATATAACGCGGGTTAGTGGAGTGAAGCGTTCGATTAGATAGACCAGTTGATATTTGAGTCAAGTTTTTATTGAACGTTCTTTCCGTGTAGTTAACTGAGATAGTCTGATAAAAATCTTCAAGGTTCGTGTTGACAGATGCGTAGTCAGCTCTGGCGTAATTGCGTATGAATTTTCAGTCATGTAATTTACGAGGAGCAGAGAGGCAAATCGATGACAAGATGGTCACTAATGACCGGTAAGTACGTAATGTTACTGAAGAGTGAGGGCTCTTGGCTTGAAGGGGTACTTCATAAGTTTTTTCATTGTCTCTGATTTTCTTGAAAGTTTTCTAAACTCACCAACATACATCGCTAAAATAGTATCCAATATATTAGGTGAAAATATTATTTTTTCGCGAAGTTATTGATTTTACAGTTTTGGACCTCACCGTGTTTTGCAAACTGAAAGTCTCTACTGGCAAGACAGAAAAAGTGATGTCAGTCGAAGGCAGGGGTATACTCTTTGGACTGTATACTCTGTTCCCAACTGATTCGAAGCAATTTCATGATGTCAAATGAATGCTTTGGAAGCTCGCTCCAGCCCCCGCGCTCCAGCACGGAGCAAATGACTGGCATATTGTTTTTTTTTTACTGCTTGCTCGACTGGCAAGCGTGCCTGCCACTGACGTCACTGCACTGAAAGGTGCGGGCATATTTGAATGCTTGTTTTTGCATCATATTAATTTGCCGATTTCACAATAACTATTATGAATTTCGCGATTCTAATTGAAATACCAGAAAGGGTAAAGGCCTGGGAGTCAGAAAATATAGTTAGTTGGGGTTACTCAAAAAACCTGTTGAGTACCCCTTTAAACACAATCCCAGTATAGGCAACCCGCAATGCTGCTTGGTTTGGCGCTATCTAGCGACTGAAGCAAGATATATTGGGTATGCTTTGGAGTAGCGGCTGTATTTTTCAAACAAGAGCTATTACTCTGGTGGCACCGCTTAGCCTAGTGTCTGAAGCAAGAAGTACTGGGTAGGTGCGAAAGTCGTGATCGCGTAACATGCCAGAACGGCGGAAGCTACGGCCCTGGCGGCCCAGTTGGAACGCGACTACGCATCACCGGAGTGCGCTTTTACTGCGAAGAAGTATAAAAACTGTTCACTGCGTCGTGCTCCAATAACTGTGCGTTGAGCTCGTAAACGCAGCGCATATCGAAGCCGTGGGCATACAATGTGGGGCTCATTGTCACCCTTTGCCAAGTTACAACGAGACAGAGTATAACCGTGGGCTCTCAATCTGCTGGCGCCACCTGGTTGTTGCTGGCTGGCTATATAGCTACAGCGATTAGTAATCCTTGTGGGCTGAGTGATAACATTTGAAAAGATTAAATTTGAACAAATATATGAATTCTTGATAAAAATCCGCTACTAGAAGAGAGGGTATACCCGTCATATAAAAAAGTATGCCATTAACACCTCGTTTTTATTATCTGTTTATATCAATGTTGCCTAGTTTGTGCAAATGAGGGGAGCGTTTGGTCTACTCTGGAATCAGGGTGTACCTAATAAGTAAAGAGCATACCGTCGCCACAACTCGACCTCAGCGTCCCGATCCTTCGCGATCGATTTGTAGTATTTCGCATGTCGATAGTGCACCTGAATAGCCTTACATAACATCAGAAATATCAACCGCAGCTTCAAATTACCATGTTTTGCTGTCACGTTCTTTCTAGCACGCGCAAAGCTTCGCTGCAGTTACTGAGCTGTTAACTCCCTGCGTAGCAGATGCCCTTCGTAGGCCTTGGCGACTGTTGTGCCATCTGGTGGCGCGCATGAGAGACGGTGACGAAAGTTGGACGCCTCCGGAGACGGCGGCACTTCACCTGAGTCTTCTTACACCGTGGCGTGGTCCGAGCCTCGTTCATATTATTCTAATTTTAGCTTTCAAGGGTCATTTATATGGAAAAAAAAAACGTATTAACTAATTAAGGTGCAAAGAATTATGCTAATACGAACAACCCGAGGTGTTTGTATAAAATCGCTATAATTTTGCTGTGATAGCGATGCAAACATCTGCGCCTCCACCGCTCAGACCCAAGATATTCTATAATAATTGTACCCAAGAATGACACTTTTTTAGCCTCTCATAGGCTACAAGGGACATAGGGTACCAAAGCTAACTAACATAGAGGCACCCTAAATTTGAACAGGGTGCCTCGTGCCTGTCTGCATGACGGCAGTCATTAAAAGACGCGCATATGACATAAGAATATATTTGGTCTGCCGTGTTGGGAGTTTATCTGCCAAAACGGATTTACTGTTAATTTCATACATTTGAATTATTATTTGAAAGCAACCAGTAGGTATTAAAGGCCACTATATTCAATTTAACTTTTAATGATACGGAAAAAGAAGTTACAAGAACAAACGCAAATGTTTGGGCGGTTCCAGTATGCACACGCTGTCACGAGGTGAAAGCATCCTTCAAGGCAACATGCTCATGCTAGCTTCATCGGCTTCACTCATACTTCCAGTGAAACAAAGCAGATCCCTAGAGATGTCGGAAATAAATATGGTCGACATCTTGTATACCCTGAGATGGGGAACAATAAAAAAAACGGACGAAGTTGTCTTCGTCCGTTTTTTTATTGTTCTCCATTTCAGGGTCTTCAAGACGTCGATTCATTACCAGCTCGCCTGCACTCTATCAGTGCTTAAAACATGATTCCTTGTTTTCGGTTTTTATATTTTCCGATGTTCGGTGTTAATGACCGAGCATTAAGTTTTAGTCTGATAGTATGAAGTTAGCTTGTTTATCTGGAAACTAGGGTTATTAAATAAATCAATAATGCTGCTGTTCGAATAATTAATGCATCAATCTCGGACATGAACATTTAATCATTCGAAAGGCGACCCCTTAATGGACTTGTCACAGGCATAATCGTTGTGATGTCCGCATGTACTAATGTTTATTATAACCGTGAGGAATACCTGCTGAAGTTTAATTCAGTTTCACTACATTTCAACATCCCAAGTAAAACTTTATAATTATCTTGCTACTGCTATACTTGATCTCGGAATCTACTGACGAATTTCGTGGTTTTGTTACCACATTTGATATCCGAACCCAATGATCTATCAAAGACTATTGTTACGGCTATTGTGTGTCTTGACTCGTTTCGCTTTCTTTTTTCGCTTTTAGGCACTGGATAATAAAACGCTTTGGTATTTTGTATTTTGTATTAGACAGGTTTGTCACGCTTTGCTTGTGGTGTTTTTTGCTCAAATGCATCTATGTTCATTAATAATAGTTTTTTTATGTTATGATTCTTAATGTTGGAGCGATCAACCTTTACTTACTGTCCTCATAGGAGGGTATTTTTGATGTATGAATAGATGCATTGGACGAAGGAATAAAAGCGAATTTACAAGAAGAAATTGAAGTTAAATTGACGGAATGGCCGATTGGTACATCGCATAAGAAATAAAAGCGCCGAAGGACAAGATTTTCTTAATTTTTTTCTTGGCCTGTTCCAAGTCGATTTCATATCTGATAAGAAATCGGGGTTATGCCAATTTTCATCAAACATGTTCGGATGCAAATGACTGAACATACTTCACCCGAAAATGAAGGAACCAGTAGGTTTCCAACCCCATGCAAATTACTGTATCACTCAATAAAGTTTCGTTGCAGACGTCACTCTAAAATAGAGAAGACTAGACCAGCCGTTCTATAATGTTTTTTTTTTCTGGTGCTTCCTATTGTGTGAGATTCTCAGGTGGGCCAACAGATGCGATATTTTCCAAAAGGTTCAAAGTAGAAAGAATTTCTGTAATACGAGGCTAGTCAGGAAGTGGAATGACGGCCACGGTGAAGCTACCGCTGATTGTTCTTTGTGTTAGGTCCCCATTTGTTTCGAAGTTTATTCAGCCCTTCATCGACACCCCGGTGTTTGCTAGGCCGACAAAAGCTGTAGCGACACTGGTAAGTCACATGATACTTTATTTCTCTTTTGAGAGTTGTGGACCTGGATATGCGGTAGAGCTTCAATTGTCGGTCGGAACATGCAGCGGACTCAGCTGTAGTGCCACAGTGATATAAGACAACGGTCTGAAAGTGTTGTGAGTTTTGTAGTGAGCTGGCCTTGAAAAATCTGTACGTAGCGGCTTAACGATAATGTAAGAAATTCGCCCCTGGGCAGACATTTCTGAACTATCGCAACACTTTGAAACGGCCAAAAAACAAAACGGTCGTGTAGAACGTAAAATATTCAGCAAATATTGACGCTCGTGCTTCGTGTAGCAATGGGTGAGTAGCATACATTTTTTTTAAAAAACGAAACCGCGCCTAACATGCGTATTATTGAATGATGCTGTTTTCCATAAGTGTTCCAAGTTTTAGTGAAATTCAAAATTCGCTAAAAGCGTTTACGCGAGAGCGGTTTATGAACCACATAGATTTTTTTTTATAATACCACTTTTCAGTCGATTGTGCTGCGTAACCTCAATGGCCGTCTTAGCAGTATTAATGTACAGCGTCTGTACTCATTGTGCCAGTCATTTCGCTTTGTGATATCTTGCCCGTCCCTTTTCTTGTATACAACACTTCTTTTGTACCACGTGGCCTTTAAGATGTTGATAATGAGTTGACCAGAGTCATATGAAATGCATTGCTTTTTTATTTATAATATGCACGCAACTCCAATTTCTTGCTTTCATGGGTCGCTCATTTAGCGAGTGAAGTGAAGGTTACGCAGTGTATTGAAGGAGTAATTAAATACAACGCAAATTAGAGCACTGCAAACGCGTCTCCTCGAGCCGTGATGAAGAATGTCCTGGAAGTTGTTTGCGCTGTTGTATGTGGTGCTTTCAGAGAGGGTTCAAATGTGAAAAAAAGAAAACTCCATGGTTAACTGAATGTATTTATAAGATAACAAAAGAAAAAATAAACTAAACAATGACATTGTGAAGTTGCATTACAAAACTATTTGAACCAGTTAAAGCAAGTCAGACACAAATTGACAGCGGATATTAAAAAGAAAACGTGAGTATCATTCGACAATGTTTAACAGTAAAAATAACGAGCGGAAGGAACTCTAGAACGCGGGCAATGATATCACAGGTAAAAAAAGGGTCCCTTGTCTGTATAGGCGAATTTATACAAAAACAAGTTAACGGATATATTTTACAAATATTTTGCACTCACATATTGTTAGTGTGGGTGAATATAAGAAGTTGATAATTCGAGAAGTTTTGTCATGAACGGGATAAAGACTCTCATGAATTCTATACTGTTTAAGCCAACTACGACGATCGATATTGACGGGCTGATTAAAACTTAAAAAAAGCAATGGTGCAGAAGCTATAGACGAAGCTAAGTCAGTCTAATTACAGCATGCTTAATATACGCTCTGCCACATACTCTTCCATATATAAAACATCATACAACATACAGGACTATTTTCCAAACTAATTATGAATTGCAAGGGTTAGCCAAATATATAAAGGTGGTAAAAGAATAGCCTTTACAACTAGGAATCAATATCGATACTGCCAATTTCAACATATTCGGAAATGTAATCAAGACTAGACTGAACTTTTTTTTTTTTTTTTGCAAACACAACATAATAAGGCACAATGCTGTTTTCAAAAGAAAATACATTCAACAAACACAAGTCCACATTAAATATAAAATATTTCAGAACACAGAAGATAACTTTTACACCTAGCTTTATTTCTGGACTTTACTAATGCATTCAATATGATACAGAGGGATATTTAATTGAGTAAGCATTGATATTATGAGATACGTGGTGTTGCATTAGAGCTTATTAAAAGTTATTTAAATGGTCTATATCAATATGTGTACATGAAGCACGTAGCCTCTGATCTGCTAGAAATACGACTCGGAGTGCTTCAAGTGTCCATTCTAGGCCCTTTGTTATATCTAGTCTACGTAAATGACATGACGGCCATACAAGACTCTCCATAATTAATCATGTACTCAGATGATACTAACACATTATTTAAGGCACAATCTAAAGGCACACTTCCAATGAAAAATCGACAGCCGGTTTCAATATATAGCTGGCTAAAACGCATCAAACTACAGAGTAATGCAATACAAAATTAATACATGACCTTTCGTCCAATTAACAAATAAAATAAATATTTCATACATATTTACTTTGATAGAGTGTCTCTAGAAGAGGTCAAGAAGCAAACATTCTTAGGCATATGGCTTAATGAAGAGTTGAATTCGACGTATATATGCAAAAGATAGGGTCTAAATTATCAAAATCAATATGATGTATATATTGAATGCATAGATTACACCCAACTTGGTAAACAAAGACTCTTATTCATTATGAAATTCAAGAGTGTCATAGGGCGTCTCAGTGAGTGGTACAACATCCAAGACGAGCTAAAAAAAAAAAAAAAATAGTCATCCAGAAAGAATATGTGGCATGTTTGATAACTTTAAGGGAACCCGCAAGACCTACGCACAGACCCACTATTCGAAAAATACACCGTAATAAAGGCTAACAAACTATATTACTTTCGATTTCTTCATATCATGCAACAAGGAGAAGCTGCACCTAAAGATAACGAGCGTTAGCTCAGATAAAACAAAACGGAAAATAAAACGTCGGGAAACAGCAAAAATAATAACTAACTTTGGCGAGCAGCAGTTCGATTACCAAGTACATTTTTTATATAAAACTGAAGACCATATCAGCTTTCAATATTCGTCTCCCATATCCAATAAAAGGATCAAAAAGTTCCTGATGGCTAGTGATATTGTTTCTGAACAGAAAACTAAATACTGGAGTGAGATTAAACAAAAAGAAGGTATACAGTAGCGTTTTTTATCAGTTGTGTTTTGTCTTGTTTTGAACATATCTACTATTGTACAATATATTTAGTAACTTTAACTTCGCACTTTAATTTCGATGTCCTGTTCCAACGGTCTTCCAAGGCAACAATGTCCTGTAACATTTTGTGAAAAAAAAATGTATCTACTAGTTTGGTCACAATTTTGTTGAAGTATGATATACGAGTTTGTAGGTATGCGTCGTGTTTCGACTAGACATGGAATCATCTGAAGGTTTTTAAAAGCTTCCGCTCGTCGTGGCCGGGAAACATTGTCCAACAATATTTAGACTTCTTCGCACATCATCATCAAAATCAGCATTTCATTTATACATGAAGTATTTTTGAGAATGGGAGGACAATCAAGTGAGGACTATGTTTCGCCGAAACTTAGTTTTTATGGGTTTCTTCTCGTCATCTGAATATGAAAAGCAAATGCATGTCGAAAACGTTTAAACCCCAAAACTGTTTTTTTTTATACGACTTGAGCATATTCATTTTTTAAAGAATAGTCTTTTGTTTTTAATAACTTCGCACTCTTTTCCCGTTGATTAAAGATGTATAAATAAACTGTAATTAGCCTTTATAAAAAAAGGCGGGAGGGTGTTATACTTGTAGAAAAAACACATAAGCATGTGAACAACACTTGTATTTAGCAAAGAAAAAAAAAAGGACGGTTGAATTATGGCGTGTTTTTGTTGCCAAGCTATAAAAAGTACGGACTTCGTGTGGCTGTTTATCGTGTAACCAGTTCCGTGGTTTAATGAACGTTCAAGGCTTCACCAACACTCCTTTTTCTTTAAGACCTGCCACGCCAAACTACAGAAGCAGTACAGCTCCATTCGTCCCTAAAGCGACCTTGTGGTCGTTCGATTTTGCGTCCAATTGACCACGCCTGATTAGAAGTAACCGTAAGTTGAGCGCAATACTGCGAGCTTCAAAAGACATTGGTGAGAATGCATGAAAGAAAAAAAGGAAAAAAAATAGGGGTTTACAAATCTCTCTAATGCGAAATTAAAGCGAAGCTCTTGAGGAGGAGGAGGGGAGGGTACGGAGGTGAGGGTATGCCCCTCCTCCTCCTCTGCACCCTCTCCTTCTCCCCTCCTCCGTACCCTCCCCTCCTCCTCCACTATACGCCCCTCCTTCTACAGTTTTCCCGCTAAATTTAGCTAAAAATTGACGTCACGTGACCTTAACACCAATTCAGTTTTCTCTCTAAATTTAGCGGAGAAAATGACGTCACGTGACTTGGTGTCAATTTACCTATAAACAAGTTCAGTGTCCCCGCTAGATTTAGCGGAAAAATTGACGTCACGTGCCCTCAACACCAATTCAATTCCCCGCTAAATTAGCGAGGAATTGATTGGGTGTTGAGGTCACGTTACGTCAATTTCCCGCTAAATCTAGTGGAGAAAGTGAATTTCCCCGCTTAATTCAGTGGGGAATCGAAGTTGAGGTCACGTGACGTCAATTTTTCCGCTAAATTTAGCGCGGTTACGCCGAAGGCGACGGCGATGCCGACGCCGCGAAACCCAGGAACGGGCGTCTAAGAGCTGCGCTCTAAAAGAACTCTTCAGACTAATTTCTTCGTCGGACGGTTATCAAAGTCACAATGCCAGATTCCTTTTATCTGAGATAATCTTTTGCTTTGGCTGATTTTGCCAGGGATAAGCAAGAGCCACTAAAAAATTGAAAATCGATTGTTACGACTCAAGGATGCGACTTCCTCAGTTACAGATATACGGTGACACAAAGCTCAGACGATACCGTCTTACTCTGCAGCAAACTATTTAATCATTTCTGGAGGACAAACACCCATATCCTGGAATTTTAGATAAAGCGTCAGTTAAATGGCAGAAATGATTTGGGAACGAAGGTGCCCTAAATGTAGTTTACTCAGAAGTGTAGCCTAGTTAGTGGCTCTTGGCTTTAAGCAAATGAACCCAAAAGTGTTTTGTTCCTTTCTCAGCAGCCTTTTCTTGGACCTTTACTCTGGCATTATGTGGAAGCTTTTTGGTTACCTCTAACGCGGAAAATTACGTGGATGCTGCCAAATGCGCCTTCGACACCGGAAACATTCGTGGAGTGGTTCGTTTCGAGCTGCAGTCCCCTGTGCGTATACAGTCCTTTTCTTTATGCTATTTTCGTCTACACTACTCCTCGTCACCTTTGTGTTATTTTTTTATCACTGAATACTGTAATATATTTTGTTTTAAATTTCCAACGCCTTGCAGGAGTCGAACATCACCTGTGTATTTTAATGTCACCGGCCTTTCACAAGGAAAGCATGCCGTTCACATTCACGAATATGGTGATCTAAGTGAAGGTAAGTAGGAAGTTTTCGTTGATCGCGTTTCGCCTTCCGCTAAGCCCTCCGCAACGAAGAAGCCGCTACTGTGCCTTCGCGCCGATGGCCTTCACTGGAGAGTTCCTGGTATGGTAGCGGGTTGCGGTGAGCGTTACGAAAGGGCGAAAATCATCTACGAAAACCCCTTATGTCAATGTGCTGGAGAAAAAGCAAGATTTTTCGAAATATAGCCGATAGCTTTTAGTTGTATGCATTTAATGCAGCAGACTATAGCATATACCAACCATCCTTTGAACAGTGAGTGTTCGAAGATGGTTTTCGCCGTCCAGCAACGCTCTCCGCAACCCGCTACGATACTCGTAACTGCACATTGAAGGCCATCGGCGCGCGAGCGCAGTAGCGGCTTCTTCGTTGCGGAAAGCTTAGCGGAGGGTGAGATGGACCTAACATAGCTGGGTAATCCTCATGACAAGTCGGATAATAACCTCGAATATCTCACCTAAAGGAACACTGAAAAAAAAATTAAAGGGTTTATTTTAAGCACACTTTTTCTCTTTTTTGCCACAAAAAATATTTGTTTTCCTTTTTTTGTTTTGTTTTGTTTACGCCATTAGATGATATTTAAAAAGAGGTAGCCCGCTCCACGCCCCACCCAGGAGCTTTGCTAGCAACGCTCAATTTCTCGGCTCTCACATGGTTGTAGAGATGATTGACGTGTTGAATTTTCTTCGTTAAATTGTTCCTCCGTGCCACGGAAGTCTTTTATTCAAGGTGTTTTTTTTTAATGTTTCAGAAACAAACTACTTAAATAGGGTCATTATCGTTTAAAAACAAACATCACCAGAACGCCTTTTCCGCTTTGGTTTCAAACGATAACAAACATGGCTGCCGGTATTTGCGGTGAGCGTCCGTAGGTCGTTGTGCTCGCCTGTTTTTAAGAGTGCTTGTCATTTCGCGTCCACCGAGGTGTTTAGCAGAAGAAAATATACTCAACCGACGTAGTTTGCAGCCAACAACTCTCACAAGTACACGGATTGGAAACTTGGAAGCGCTGTGCGGGTGCTTGTTTTCGAAGCGGGACCAGAGTAACTCCAGCAATACCAAGCATAAGAATAGAAACAGTGATTGCACAACCGGCGTCGTTTACAAAATCCCAATGACGTGTGGTTTAAGCTATGTAGGGCAAACTGGAAGATGTGTCAATGACCGGGCCCACGAGCACGCCACTTCAACTAGAACCGCATCGTCAGGGCATTTGACTGTACATTGTAGCAGATGCTCTTACGCCCCGTCATTTGACAGTACTAAAATTT
The DNA here is from genome assembly GCA_013358835.2 of Ixodes persulcatus. Classification (NCBI taxonomy): domain Eukaryota; kingdom Metazoa; phylum Arthropoda; class Arachnida; order Ixodida; family Ixodidae; genus Ixodes; species Ixodes persulcatus. The sequence goes on along the minus strand of JABSTQ010009633.1, from coordinate 636,547 downwards.
TGGCGAAGTACAAAAACTAAGTGTCACGCGAGCTTCATGAGGCATTTGAGATTAGGAGTAGAGGTGAAAAATGCATTAGCGATACTTCTCTGGCTCCATCTATGGATGAGTTTAAATATTTGAAACGTGGGCTGGGCGGGGACTAACGTGACGTCTTATGTCTGATGGTGTGCTCCTGTTGGTATATAAGTTTGTTTTTTCCTAATAAATTCAGTTGAGAGTGCGTCCGTGTCGTTGTTATTCTACTCTTGGTCCCTGTTCGTTCGGCGCTTATTTCCCATAACCCTAGCGTACAACGTGAACTATTCTGCTTGCTCTGGCTTGATTTCTTTGTTTTTGCGTTTTTACGCCGAATAACTGTATCGGTTTCCGTAATAGAGACCCCGCTACTTTGAGAGTCCTGCAACCGTCATGATAGGCCTCCTGCGTTGCCCAGGGGCGCTGCGAAAAGGCACTTGGTTGGACTGGTTTTGGGTTTTGGGTGACAGCTTGAGCGTCTCAAACTGTCACTCACGCAGAACTGTGCCTGTTCTGGTGCGGAACGCGTGATCACGAGGAAAATACAAAGAAACAACAAAAGTTCGAACGCTTTCCAGCTAAGAAGCTAAGAACGTGAGCCACGAGATGCCGTTTCACGCGTTCCAAAGTAGCAATGATAAAATAAAAGAAAAATGAAAGCGTCGTGACACAGATGTTCTGACGTCACCACCCAGATATAAGGGACGCGCACCCTAGCGGTGGTGGCGTAAATTTGGCTCTTTCGATTGTCTTGTGGAGTTGAATCTAGCCGATTTCGGGCGTCCAAAGGGGTTCTCCCGTTCTTCCGGACCACACAGAACGAACGAAGCTCAACCAACGTGCCATAAGTAGTGCGAGGCTCAATCAGATGAGCTGGTACTACCCAAAATGAGGACGGCACAGTTTGTTCAAAACTTCAGCGCAGGAGGCCTATTACTATGGTTTCGGTACTTAGAGGTAACCTACACAGGTAAGAATTTGGACGCCATTTGGTTGGAAGAAATCTGGTGATCGAGTTGCATCAGATTTGTCCGGGCATGTTTTGGTCATTTCGCTTCGAAAGGCCCTTAGCTCTCTAGTTTTGAGCAGCGCATCTGGCTTGCTGAAGCAAATATTTTTAGGTCGCGAGTGAAATGTTCGTCCTGACGCTCACCACCTCGCTCGCGTACGTTATGCAAAAAAAAAAAAAAAAAACGCAAAAAGAACGGAAAAGTTGAAAGGAATTGAGAATTTGAAGCTGGTCAAGTCCTGTTATCCTGTTACCAAAGCTGAAAAGGACTGAATATTTATTTTTGTTGATCTTTTTTTTGTTTATTTGTGTCGCTTTTACCACACATCGACAGACGCTGAAAGACGCTTGTATTAGACCGAGGCTCGTACGTGATGGAGTGCTAGAACTCATTTTCATGATCGTGTCGGGCGATCGTTGCAGAGGGATATAGGCCTCCTGCGCTGAAGCTTTGAACAAACTATAGCGCAACATTTTGGGTAGTACAGGCTCACCTGATTGAGCCTCGCACTACTTATGGCACGTCGGTTGATATTTTGTAATCCTGCGTGGTGCTGAAGAACGAAAAAACACCTTTGGACGCCAGAAATCGGCCAGAATCAACGTTGCAAGACAATCGAAAGTGCCAAATTCATGACACCACCGCTAAGGCACGCGTATCTTATCTCTGGGTGGTGACGTCAGAACACCTGTGTCGCGACGCTTTCATTTTTTTTTTCTTTTTCATGTCTACTTTGGAACGCGTGAAGCGGCATCTCTTGGCTCACGCTCTTAGCTTTGACGGCGTTCAAATTTTTTGTTTTTGTATTTTTATTGTGATCTCGCGCTCCGCACCAGAGCAGGCACACTTCTGCATGCGTGGCAGTTTGAGACGCTAAAATTTGTACTACCCAAAGCAAGTCCTAACAAGACCCTTTTCGCAGCACCCCCTGGGCAACGCAGGAGGCCCATAGACGGGGCGGAATAGAAGACGAACGCAAACGACGGCAGACGCGGACGCGCCACTTTCAGGGCTGCGTCTTACGGGCGCTCCATAGGCCTCCTGAGTTGCCCAGGGGACGCTGCGAAAAGAGACTCGTTTGAACTTCTTTTGTGTAGTACAAGCTTGAGCATCTCAAACTGTCACACATGTAGAAGCTTGCCTGCTCTGGTGCGGAACGCGAGATCACGAGGAAAATACAAAGAAACAAGAAAAACTCGAACGCCGTCGAAGCACAGGTTACGCCGAGAGCGTGATCCAAGATACGCCGTTTCACGCTTTCTAAAGTGCAAAAAAAACCTCCAAAGAACGTGTCGGGACACCAGATGTTCGGACGTAACCTCGCAGATATAAGAAACGCGTACCCTAGCGGTGGTGGCATGAATCTGGCGCCCCTGAATTTATTGCGGCGTCGAACCTAGCCGATTGCGGGCGTTCAAAGGTGTTTTTTCGTTCTTGAGCACTACACAGAAACGTACAAGCTCAGCAAAGTTGCCATAAGTAGTGCGAGGCCTAGTCAGGTGAGCTTGTGCTACCCAAAATGAGGGCGCCACACTTTGTTCAGAGCTTCAGCGCAGAAGGTGTGGGGGTGGCAGTACGGTGCCTGGAACGGAATTCGACTGGTATGTTTAGCGTCCTATTGTTTCCACGCATCAAAATGGTCCCGAAGTGGAAAAAAATGGCGTCACAAAGCCGGAGTGTCATATGCTGTCGGATGTCGCGATCCTGTCAGTTGGTTGTAGAGATGCTGGCGAAAAGCACAGGCGAACGCGAGTGTCGCTGTCGTCGCGGCGTCCGATCATCTGGTTGCCGAAACGTCCGCGGGCCGTCACACTAAAGAGCGGTCTGCAGCAGAACAGGCGCCTGCCGCATTAGCCACCACCATTGGGGCACTGCCTGGATCGCGACCTGCGACAGCATGACACTTTTATGACGCCTTCAGGCGGAAATCGGGGGACCACCTTTCTGAACGCGGTAAACACACCAGTCGGAGACTCATTCCGGGCACCATAATGATAGTAGAGTACGTTCTAATACCAGACGACGCCGTACGCTGCCCCGTGCCTGCCCGCAGGTCTAGCAGACCCTGTGAGACTTACGCACGGGACGTCGCGACAGGAAGACATTAGGCATGGGAACGTGTTCAGCCGAGCAGCCAAGCCATTCTAGGAGTAGTGGGCGGGGCCAGCGTTTTGTGGGCGGGGCCTAGAGTGGGTGGTGAACTGAACCTGAATCGCGCTTAACGTCGTAAATTTTGCAGAAAAATAATTTTTTTCTTCAAGGGAAATTAAGAAAGAACGACAAAAAATGTGTCCCATTTAAGTCATTTAAAAATTTATTTTTCAATGCCGCGTTTATTTAACTTTTAATGCATGATAATAAAGGGATGGTCACAATTAGAAAGTTACTGAGCGTCATTGAAAACCACTAAATCAGTAAATTTTCGAACAAATTGAAGCACGTGTGAAGCGCGGGCGTGCACAAAAGTTACCACTTGTGCAACAGGCGCAATGCTATAGCGACTGGGATATGCGATTGATTCGATTATCAGCCGCGTTCTCCCACCGCTAATGTTTCGCCTAATGCAGGAGTAGTAACTTTGGCTAACCACCGCGCTTCTCACGTGTTTCAAGTTGTTGTTAAATTGATTCTCATTAACGCTCAGCAGGTTTCTAATTGGAACAATCTGTTTGTTATAAAGAATTAAACCATTAATTTAAACATTTTTAATTAATTATCCCACTTGTTTTGAGGATTAGCCACTTATATTATGTTCACCTTACCTTAAAACTCAGCTGCCCAAACTGTAGTAGGCTACCTCTCATAATTGTGTTTTTTATAAATTTTTTGAGTTAAAAACGTGTGTAGCGCCGACGGCATGGCGCTAGCGTATTTCTCTATATTTCTGGCAACGTTGTGGTTTCTGCGCTGCCTTCTGATTACGATTCAGAGGGTCTTCACGCCATCTTCGCTCGCCCTTTCTAGATTGCACTCTCGTGCCTAATCCGTACTCCGCCTACGAAGAGCCTCCTGAGCGCGCCGTAACTGAAAATCCCGTTCTTCGGACCCGCTACCAGATATTTCGAGGTCTAGCAAATACGGTGTGCAAGTTCGTTTGGTCGGATGGTTGTGCGTCTGCGCGGGACACAACGGGGTGCCGAAGGGTGTCGACTAAAGTCAATGCCTCATATGGCGTCCTATGGTCACTGTCAAGTTGATAACGACAGCTTGATAACAACTGCGAGCTGCAGCTCCGGGCGAACGCCCGGACTGCAGCTCGCGCTCGTTTGCCTTCCGCCGTGCTCTGCTTGCGCGTGCACGCTAGAGGCTCACGTGACGCCGAGGCGTCATCGAAGGCAGAAAGAAATGGAATGGAATACCGCCTTTAAAGGAACGCTGAAGAGGTTCTTGAGGAGAAGTCAGAGGAGAATTTTTGCGTATTTTTATTTCGTTAATTCGAATTCCAGGTTCGTTTTCCCCGACGATGTCACTAATCGCGAGAAAACACGAAAAACCTCCGACCGGTGGTTACGTGATACCCAGATCTTTTGGCGGCCAAGCGCGTGTCGCTCGTGGGCAACGCGTGCAATTCCAAGCTTGCCAGGTATATTCCCCCTTCACTGACACCATATGTGACGTCTCTTTCGGAGCTCTTTTTGAATATAGCGAGAGTGAGCGTGCATAGCTTTGATTGGCGCTAAAGATGCGCGAGAGCGGAGATTCCGACAACTTTGGATATGACGTCACGCTCCGGGAAGGGCAGCGCGGTACTTTGAAAATAGTTTCCTGCCGCGTACGTGCGCCAAATTGAGAAGTAATCCGGATATTCGCGATCCTGGAGGCTAAATGAAGACTATTTAAGTGTTTCCCTGAAATACAGAAGCTGTTCAGTTCCGCTTTAGTTCGCTGACATTTGTCCCGTCGATATCTTTCTTGGTAGAGCGGTTGATTGTAGAGGGTAACGATCTATAGATCGTTGTTTTAAATCCGGCTCTATCGACTGAGAATATTTTTCACTATAAGCTCAGCGGCGGCGGTGAGAGAACTTAGGAGCTATCATGTGATTGATAACATAGATGACGTCACTTGTAGTTTTCGCGCAGGACGACCACGCAAATTCCCGGAGAGGTTCAGACTAACACGTGTAACTCTAAAAACGCCATTCCAACTTAATTATAGTCGAAGCTATCTTTCATATAACTCTTAAAAAAGGCACTACAGGGGGCGGCCAAATAATCAGCCTCAACGAAAATCTGGCCGGAACGAGAAAAGATTGATGTAAGTTGGAATGGACCGATTGTCCTTATTTCACGTTAAAGAATTGTAGCAGTCGGTTTCACGGCATAGCATGTCAGTAGCACCCAGTGCGAAATCTTACCTTTTTTAAACCCACACTCAGAGAGAGAGGTAGACCCTCTCTCCGAGTCTCTTTGGACGATTCCATTGGTCGTATACGAGCGCTGTGATTGTGTGCGTGTCGGTGCTTCTCTCGGCGTCTTGAAAATAATATAAACATGCGCACTTCAGCCAAACGCAAGCATAACATGAATAAAGGTAACGTCCATAGAAAAACTAATATTCACTTCTTTATTGGTGTATTTTCTTCTGCCTTTAACAATTATTAGAACACGCTATGTCCTGTTAGCAAATTTCCGCATTATTAAAATTAATGAATCGAGACAATATAAAACCTACTCCGAGGGTCTTCCGGCGGATGCAATATGCCTGGCTGACAATATAAAAACGTATGACGGTTTAATTATTTAGAAACATTATTTAGCCCGTATTTGATTTTATTCTCTTGTGCTCTTCCTGCAGGATGCACTAGGACGGGCAAACACTTCAACCCCCTCTCAGTTCAGCATGGAGGTCCTGATAGCCTCGTTCGGTACACCCATTCTTGCCACCATTCTAGCACTCGCTTCGTTCCTTGGGGACTTATCGTAAAGCTTTGACGCCATAGTAACCTTTGGCTCTCGCAGTCACGTCGGAGACCTGGGCAACGCAGAGGCCAATCGCCAGGGTGTGGCCGCCTTCACTCGTGTTGAGCCATTGCTCTCGTTTGGAAACAAATATTCCATCCTTGGGCGATCTGTTAACGTGAGTCGTTTATATTTCGTATTTGCTTCGGTGTGTTCTTAGAATATGTAAAAGCGGCTTGAAAGAAAATTTCTACACTGTGTTAGCCGATGAAATATTCAAGACCACCACTGAGTACGTCATCCACTGAAGAGCCATTCTCATGTAATACTCCATGTCTGGGGCATTTGAGGCATAATAAAAAAAAAGTGAGTGTTTGTATTTGGTGAGCTACCAGGATGAGTAAAAATTATCCGTACAAACGTTTCGGTGCCTATCTCGCCCAAACTCTTAGAAACCCAAATCTGTCGTGAATTATTGCATAGGCAAAGCTTAGGCTGATTTTACTATGATATGCCACATTATTCGATGTCACTCGTCTATCCGTCATAGTAAGTTCACACGCATGCTCAATGTTTTATCATTAGTCGTGGACGCGGATGTGTGTCTGAATTCCTTATGTCTGACTTTGTCCGTCCTTTTAACTTCCGTATACAATGAAACATATTTGTGCGCGACAAATCGCTTTGCGTTTTCTCCCGAACTTGCCCCAAACTCGGAACCACTTTGCCTATTTGCTATCAATTTTTCTTAGATAAACCTATATTTCTTACACAAAGAGGACATTCTGAGAATGGAATCGTACCGCAAGCCTCGATCGCTTTCACTCTACGTGCAGAGGAACGTCCTCTGAGTCCTAAGGCACAGTTATTTGTTTATAGAGGGCTAATGCCTGAAAGGTTTTGAGTAAGAAAAAAATTATACTAAAACTAGCAGGCCAGCGCCGAGAACTCTCTAGTCAGAGACTCAAGACTTAGGAGTTACTGGGTGTTACTTAGGTCGTTTGAACCCAGCGACTGTGTGCTCAAATGTATAGGGTGGTCCAATTAAGTCCCCAGTCTCGATCTAAAATGAACCGTAACATTCGACGCCTGCACGTAGCAATCTAAACTTTTCGTCAAAGGTGTAATTCACAGGTCGGTTTTTTTCTTGTAACAAAGCGTAGCTATCTTTTTGTAAAAAATAAGGTCAAGAAACTTGCCAGGGTCTACGGCGGGCAGCAACGCAGGCGACAGGGTCCAGTAGTGGGGCGTGTTTGGCGTTCGTATTGATAGATGGCGCTACCTCCTTATCGCGACGGCTCGCGACCACCGTGGTTTATTAAAATGAATATAATCTTTTTGAAATGTACCTTCGATTAAAAAATAAAGGCGAACAATAAAAGCAAAACTTGAAGTAAAAAAAAAAAAACGCGTCTGCATAACGGCTGCGCTTTTGCTGCAAACGGATTTCGTCTCCGTGTCGTCTGCTATCTTTCGCTGGTCGGCTGCACCTTCAGACGCTGCTCCAGACGCCATCTATCAATACGAACGCCAAATACACCCCGCTACTGGACTTTGTCGTCTGGGTCGCCGCCTGCCGTAGACCCTGGCAAGTTTCTGGACCCTATTTTTTACTAAACGAAAACTACGCGTTGTAATTTTACAAGAAAAAAACGACCTGTGAAATACTCCTTTGACGCAAAGTTTAGATGGCTACGTGCAGGCGTCGATTTTTACGGCCCATTTTAGATCAAGCCTGGTGACTTGAACCACCCTATAGTTTAAATCAACGGCCTTTAATATGCCAGTGGACTTAAAAAACAAATTGAGTTATGGACTATAATAGTGTAACATTAAAAATGTATAACAGACGGCTTATTACGTCTGAAATATTTTGAGAGCCATGGTTTCGTCATCACCCGTGACGCGACGTAGAAAAAACTGAGTCGAAAAAAGGTCAACTTTCGGTTTTAGACATTGGCGCTTTTCTCCCCACAAAAAGTAATAAAACAACGTTTATAAGTAAAAAAAAAAAATCTTAAACGGTGAAATAGACAGACCTATTCACATGCTTCAGATTTCTTTAATAATCCAGCTAGGTTGCAAAGTTTTTCTAGTTTAATATGTTAAACCAATAAAAATTCCTCGAAGATTTGGATAAAAATTCTCCGTCCTCCAACGTCAGAAGACGTAAGCACCGGCAATCTTGGAGGCCAGGGCGTAAGTCGACCAGTAATTGAAGTCACAAGACATAGATGGCTCTATAGCTGCCATTCCCTAGCACGAGGGGGGGGGGGGGGGGGGGGGGCTGGAGTGGTTTTCATAGCAGATGAAATCGTGCAGAATTTAAATGTTGATTCTGTTTCACTTTCCGACGTACTGCAGTGGACACTACGGCCGTGTTCCAAAATTTACTCGATCTTACTCTACGGTAAAGGTTTTGTACCTTGGCGTTCTAAACCTACCCCCGCCCAGCGTTTTTCAATCTGTGTGTTGTCACGTGACACGACCCGCCGGAGTAACTCGGATCCATTTGAGTAAGATTTGGAACACGGCCCAAGAGTCGCCGCAGCCAGTCCATAGCTCGGATTATCCCACATGACCTTTCAGTTGGGCGAAGGAAAGCGCGGAGCGTGAGGCCACACTGGCAGCTTCTGGTTTCGTAGTTTTGCGATAAACTGTTAATTTATAAGTTATAACAAAAAAAAAAACAAAAACACAATGAAGGATTGTTTATGTTGATCCTGTACTTTCCGAACGTTACAATTTAATTTAACGCTTCTCTTTGTTCTTTTTGAAATTATGCCACCTTAGGTTGTGATATGTTTTTTTTATGTTTGCGAAATCTTTGTTTTTTAACGCCTGTTGCAGATACACGCATTGGAGGATGATTTCCAACCAACGTCTCGTAAACATAACCGTCTCATCGCCTGTTGTATCATAGGAATTACCCAACGATAAATATTTGCATGAATCTTCTGACCTAACCTGTGGTGCCCATGTATTTAATGGCAAATCTAAGAGTTCTGGCAATAAAATTTTTAGACCTTCGATCAACCTTTGTTCTTGATGTCTTTTCACCTGACGCGTGTTCGCTTCTTTGTCTTGTTTCTCCGACAGAATACGCAATGGCTAGCTATCTTCACGTCTTGATATTAAACAACCATGTAATAGATTACCCAAATTCGAACATCATTTCATGTCTTTATTCGTCGGTGTTTCTTCTGGAATTAATTTGTTGCGAATGAACCTTCTCGTTTGTCTACCTGTAGATTCCGGGGAGGGTAAGTCAAGTAATTTGTGCATATTTTCATTTCGTGAGTCTCTAAAAGAAGGACATGTCGCCTAATAATTTGTGAATACCACAAATGTATAAAGATATCAAAGTAAATATTCTGGGTAGAAATAAATATTTGGAATAATTCCGGAAAACACCGAATTTCCTTAACAAACTGAATATTTACACAGCCACAACCGCCAATATTCCGGCTTTATCCTCAACGTTTTATTTAAACATAGTTAATATTTTTGGGATTTGACAGACACGTTTTTTTTTTTTTGCAAGAAAGGGCAAAGGAAATTTTTTTCTGCGTATTGCAAATACCTTTATATATAATAGCAATAAAATCTAACTAGCCATTTGAAAAAAGAAAAAAAAAATACAATCTTGCAAGCGTGAACGGGCGCTTACATGTAGCTCTGCTTGAAACGTTGCATCTTGGGATCGTCTGAATTTGGCCACTCACAGCACGCAAAGCTTTGTATTACTCCGTGTGGTTTGTGCGTCTATCCTGCCAGATAAAGATTAAATTAAAAAAAAAAAAAAAACCTTAACAGTTTTGACTTCGATATTTTTGATCCCCGTGTTGTGGTTCTACACCAACATGTTGGGAAAAAAGCCCATTCATTGTTCCGTGTTCAAGGCAGCCTATAAGCGATGCCTGGGACAAAGGTGGCTAAAGAAGATTTCGAAGGGAATGCAGCTTGCCTCGTTTGCTTCCTGGCATCCAAGGATAATGCTAACGGGTCGCAGGCACAGTTTATTGAGGAGGCAGTGTGACGCGGCAGCACTGCATTATGCATAAAAATAATTTGTTATCAATGAGCTATATGAGCTACTCATAGACATTTATGTGCTAGGTATAGCCGTATATGTCTATACATCTTTTTGAGTCATTCCCGTAGTTGTTAACAATATGTACGACGGACGTCGGAGCCCGGGAAGGTATATCTTGAAAGGACACACAGCATTCACTCATGCAGTGTGTGAATGCGAAACTAATAATCGTTATATTAGAAATTAGGGGGGGGGGGGATATATTTTTTAGGCGTAGTTGTAATTTTAAAACGCCGAAGAATAAAATGGGTTGACTGAAAAAACATCTTCCAGATGGTATGATACTGAGTCTGCCTTTCAGTTTTGCACTATTTGATTGGGGGTGGGGGAGGTTACGTATAATAATACAATGCCGGCTAGCCGACAGTAAATATTCAAGAAAAAAGACATGGGAAATAAAGAAAGTATTATTGCAGAATAGCGTTGAATACCCCTCCGGACGTCAAGGCACCAATATAAAAATGATTAGTGGCATAATTAACTAAATATTACTAGTAAAATATTTAACTATTGCATAAGTCTTATATTTCAAATGGGTACATGAATCGCGTCACCAATATAGGCCAGATGAGTTTCTAAATTTTAGAAAAAATAAAAGTTTTCGTGTGTAACGTGGAGATGCATCCTCATACTTTCCGAAATCTAAATCGAGCTCTTGGAAATTGAATGTCGCACTGGCACAAGCGAAGCTAAGAGCGAGGGTATCGAAAAGAGAAAGAGACATAAAGGACGAAGTATGTGATCAACGTGGTCGAGGAATCACGAACTGGGGAATATGATCGTTTGAGCCCTCGGCATTATTTTTATTCATGGCCCTTTACTGATTCTGCTGTTTAATTATTGTTTATTGCTATTATGTTTGTTGCCCTCCTGGGGTATAATTACACGTCATTCGCACTCTTTTGTTAGTAATGCACGCTATTTGCAATGAAGTGGAATCCTCGGTTTATTGTCGTGCTCTCGTGTATCAGGTACTGAGCTAAATACGGTAATACGCAGTGGTGATTCACGTTAAAGAAGCTGTGCAACAATTGCAGTGCTTTGCTTAAATAATTTGGGGGTTGGTTTTTCCACCTTTCTGAAGTAAAGAAGAAAAAACCGCTTTTGCCTGCATGTCCTAGTTTTTATTTTGAAAATTCGCAAAGATTAAGGTTTTCGGCACCTCTCAACTTCTTCACGATCTTTCAGTCACGTGTGCTGTGACGTCAGTGGAGGACACGCAAGGTTCCGGTGAAGCTCTCTAGAGCCATCACTCAGCAGCGAGAACTCACCCGCTCGCGACCACGTGACCACGTGCTTGCTCAGGCGCAGCGCGATCATCAAGGCGAGAGGAGGAAAGTCTCTTTCGGGTTCGCCTATCCCCGTCCGGCTCTGCCTCCGTCCCCCTCTGGCTTCAGGCGGCTGTTCGCGGCAGCAGAAAGAGCTGACGGTTTTGTTAACCTCGGATAGATGGTGCCACTAAAACTCCGTATAATAAAAGTTCAGTCGATGATACCAAGTTTTTGACGCATTTATATTTATGTTGGAACGACAAATGTATAAAAAAAACTACCTTTTATCGAGCAGGTATTTGCACAACTTGCTATCTTTTTACAAGTCCCCCTTTGACGTCATGCCGCGTGGTTCTCATGGCTGCAGCTCGCGACTGCAGGTCGGGGAATATTCTAATTTTTGCCGCGCGATTACGCGGCGGAATCGCAACTTTTCGAAGGAAGGAGATGTGTTTTCCGTCCTTTGTGACATGATAAATAATCTCAAAAGTGGAAGATGCAAAATTTTTCAACGTTAAAATCGTTGCACAACTCCTTTAAAGGGGCACGGAAGTCATTTCTGAAAAGGTCGTTTTTTGGTCTTATATTGTTTAAAATGTATTACTTCCCACATATACCAAGTCCTATATTACGAAACCGCCTATTCATTTCAGGGAAATAGAAAAACATGTGGACTCTTTTCTCTCGCGGACTATATTGTGTGGACCAATAAAAGCCCTGCAATACGCGCAGATTCCGAATGATTTTATTATAACTCGTTCCGAAGAGAGTCGGAGAGGTACACATTCGGAGAGGAGTCCTCTTTTTCTCCGCGGTCGAAGCCATCGCTTACAACTTGCCGAAAAGCGCCTTCGTCGACCACTTCACTCGGAAGAAATTTCTTCCCAAAAAGGGCGTGTCGCGATCTTTGAGCACGCTTTTAACGAGGAAATAAGCTACGTACAATTGTGATTTCGGGTTTGTTGGGATGCTTAGAGCGTCTAGATTGAGTTGTCACCACAAAAGGATGATCTCAGAATCGACTTCAGTGCCCCTTTAAATACCACTGGCTTACAGTCGTGCGCACTGTCCTGGAAAATATTGTGCTCTGCAGGTCCTACCAGTGACGTAATACTCTGGCAGGTCATTCTCCCACTGAGTAAAAAAAAATTACGTCGGCTAGTTTTTTTTTTTACATTTTTGTATTGTATTGAGGGGCACGTGTAGTTTCCCATTAACGTAAAGTCTCATTCTCAGGCGCAGGTAATATGTCGGCGCTAAGTGCGCTTTGGTCAGAGACCAATGTTTTAAAGAGAGAAAGAAAGAGAGAAAAGTAAGAAGCTTACATTATTTTTTCAACCCGAGCAATGTGGGCTGGCCAAAGCGAATGCAGAAGAGCCGCCTAAAAGGGCTTCATGAAATGGGTCTTCCATATTGGTGGAGCACGTCACTCCCGAGCACCAGCTGAAATTACCTCTGACTCAGACAACGGACCCGTCGTCACGTCTGACGGCCAAATTTTATGAAACGCTTCTATAATAGCCTACTACATGTCTATTGTAAAAACCAGGGTGGAGAATAAAAATTAAGATGATTTAGATTGGGATATAAATTATTAATGATTTAAATTATGAACTATTTAAATGATGAATGATTTAAAGCAGATTACTTTTACAGTGATGATTAAAATCAGACCTTTGTTTCAGAATCAAATCATCATCACGCAAGAAAGATTGCAGCAGGTTACACACGAGCAAAAAAAAAAAAAAAAAAACAACAACAGTGCTCTCGTGAGCAGACGGGAACCCTGAGCTTTATAAGGTCCTGTTCGTTAGCCAGTTACGTGGTATTTTATTACAAGGAAATCATAACTCGAAAAAATAACCAATGTTAAGAAACGTAATGCAATATTGAAAGCAAATCAAAACGGGCAAAAATTCTAATATTGCGTTTTTACTCACTAAAACAAATCAAGCTACTTTTGTTCTAGTGTAGCGGGTTTACATCAATAAAATTTATTAATGAAGCTGTCATTTCGACTCAGAGTTATTCCTTCGTCCACACTTATTCATTTATTCCATATGCCTTGGAGGTTCCTTTCTGGACATTGCACAAGGGGGTGGATTAAGTTGATTTACAGGATAAACACTTTTTAAAAAAACATACATGAAACCAAAGACCTCGCGTTCTCTCAGCCATGAACAATATTAGCAGAAACACAACGCACATTCTACATTTTACTGTTGTTTTGGAAGGAGCGCCACCGGCAACGAAAAATCCTGTATTGTACAAAAATATAAAACACTATTTAGTTAAGAACATCACGAGAAATAAAAATTATAGGACACTAAAGTAATCTCAGATATCAACTGAAAATTCAACAGAGTCTCAAAGTTAGGTTATGTTGTCAGGGAGGTTATTCTAGTGCATAGCCGCGCGTGGCATTGAGGAGTTATCGAAAGCAGACGTATGTCCCAAAATATGCTTATATTTGGTTGTTTGACAATGTGATGTTCGCTGAGGAGGCTCAATGAGCTGGGTGATGACTTTGGGAGTATTATAGCATGATTTGTGAATAATGCATACGAGTGCAGCGACGCGATGCGTCTCGAGTAGCTGTAGGGAGATTAAGCTTTTAGTGAAGGAGACACTTGTATGGCAGGAGTAGAATGATGCTATAAACTGTGCACCACAAATGCGGATGCTTTCACTTTGAATTAGAAGGTACTTCTGCTAAGGATTCCATACTACAGAAGCAAATGCAAAGATTAGGCGAACGTATGTTTCATATGGCAACTTGCGTAGGTGGGGGCCGGGGGTTGGGGGGGGGGGGGTGAAGAGTAAAGGTGATGTCGTAAATATCCTAGTGTTCGGGACGCAGAACTGTAGATAACATTGGTGCCGTTAGTTTAAGAGTGGTCGCAATATAGATGAACGCCCATGTAAATGTAGGTAAGGGACGTTGAGGACTGAGTTACGTAGAACATGTGAATAAGGTGATAGTGTTCGTTTGCGACTGAATGTGACTAGCTTGCATTTTGAACTATCTAGGCACATAAGCCATTTGTCGCGCCAACCAATAATAGAGTTTAGGTCTTGTAGTAGTATACGGTTTTTAATAACCTGACGTAATGGCCAGTAAATATGCCAAGTATAAAAATACATCTAGTGATAAGGAATTACCTATTTAAGCTACAGGGTCAAGGTAGAGCCAAACTTCACCTTCTTTGGCCAGGGTCAGGGTATTGGCCCTAATTCACCAAACAAGCTCCAAAGTTAGGCTTCACTGCAAGTGATTCAATGTCAGTTGGCCGCTTTGGGTCTAAACCGCTAAACAAGTTCCAGATTTAGGCTTAAGTTCTGGTTGTACGGTTTTTATGTGGTAACTTTGGGGCTCAATCACTAAACATGTGCTTCTCTTGCTGTTTCTTCGGTTTGCATGTGGCACCTCTGGTACAAGTATGGTACTCCGGCAATTATGTGGCGTGCCAAAGGCAATCCATAGAAACACACACACACACAAAAAGAACTATTGCACTAACTAACGCATTGGAGAAAAGCGGTATTAGGGCTAAGCCAGGTCGCTAAGATTGCCAAGCGTGTGCCAAGTTAGGCATCTCTCAGGCTTGGTACCGGAGGGGGGGGGGGGGGGGGGGCTTATTTCAGTCATATTTCCCTGCTAGCTAAAATGTGTAGTTCGTGAAAGTTTGAAGTAGAAGCGAAGTTACTGCGGAAGGGTATTAATTGGCTCTTCAAGTATATTTAAATTGTCATCAGTAGGAACAAGGCTACAGAGTGGATATGGCTCTAAGGCTCTAAAGTACTGCTAGAGAACTACGACTCTGAAGCCGTGGCCTCTTCATTCGAAAAGCAGCGATTTGAAAATTACTAAATTCACAATCAGAAATTGTCCCCTTCGATCGTGATTTGAACACATGAATATAAATTTAATCACAAACTACACCACGTAAGTCCACCAGATGAAGCGAGGAACACATAAAAAATATGAGAAGGGTAACTTCAGAAGCAATATCTTGAGCTCGCCTCACGGGATTATTGGGGATCATAGACATGCACACACTGTTGTATTGCTGCCCTATATTTTTGTTTTTAAACACAACAGGAGTATCACGTGGTTTCTACATACGCTGAACACATTTTCTTTTTTTTCTTTGCATGTAACCTACCCATTCCGTTATTAGGAAAGTTTTGCATTTGCACCAAGGTCTTTAGTGCATCATATTTAATAATTCTGAAAACTGTATTTTCTCTCCCTCGAGCGAAGAAAACAGATGCGTTTCTAAGCAAGCATAAATTGTTCGCTCAATCGTGTAGAACATCACTGACACAAATCGTCGGGACTGATGCCGTCAAAACATGGTCAAGTTGTGACGTGCTGATTTTTTTTTATGACAGTAAACAAAATGATGACTGTTTAAAAAAATCGTGTTAAATAAAATTTGTTGTATTGAAATCAAATTTATTTGATCCAGTGCTTCGCGGAATTCGTCAGTCCGGTATGAAGAGCGACAAAATACGGACTTCTTAAGACGCCCGTCTGGCAACCCGGGCAACTAATGCGCTCGATATTTTTATTCGTTATTTTTCATGTTTTATTTTGAATTTTATTAGGATCAATAATTACAAATATTTTTAATCTTAACGGACGTCTTACTGAAAATCTGCCAGTGAAGCAGGAGGATTACCTTGATCAGCCGGACGTACAATCATAATGAATAGCAGTGTGAAAAGCTTGGGCTCAAACATTCCCGCTTCATCGCGAATGTAGGTATAAATATTCGCATATATTTTGCACCGCTGTACTTTCTTTTCTACTACTTTCTGTAAAAGAAAAATGTTGTAGTAGCAATCGTTTTCGTCCCGCTTTTATGTAAAATGTTGAGTTAAATCTCATAGAACTTGAAATTTTAGAGAGCAAAACAGGCTTATTGGTTAAGATATTAAAAATCTGGTGAAACTTTAGTGACAAATTTGATGCAAAATATATAACCTGTACAATGCTGTAAATATTTAGTAAATTGTTCCAATGATCTATGATAAGTGGAAAATATCTGAGATTTCTCATATTCGTGGTTTGCGTCCTAGGTATCACCAAACATGAATCGAATATGCCGTTCTCGCACACTCAAAAACTTTTTTTTCTTCAAACGTTATGTTTCTTGCGAAATCGTTTTTGGTAACGTTTTCTCCACATGTTGGAGAGTGACATATTTAAAAAAATTCGCAAAACTAAAAGATATGTCGGAACTCGCGTGCATGATATTTTCTCAAGAGAGAAAATATTTAATCCAAAGACGCAGTGATGGCCACGTAACGTGGCTGTTCTATATTGTTAAAGATACAAATTGAGCAGAAAACGAAGAAAGTATGTTCAGAAAAATGAGTCGAACCTAAAACCTCAGAGAGGTTTGTGCCAAAAGTAAAGAAGCCTGACCACTCGGCTGACAAGCATGAGGGACAAAACTCGACAAAACAGCGGACAATCGAAGATCACGCACCAAAACAACACGGTCAAAATTACATTGAGAGAAAGACCACGCTGGAAAACCGATAAAATAGCAGTACGCCAAAAGGGCTCAGCGACGAACCAGCACACACATAGGTGGTATGGCGTTAGCAACCCTCGAGATTGCACATTGAAGTATATGTGTTATTCAGTATCATAAACACGGTGTGTTCCAAGGACCGTGTTTATTTAGAGCCTGCTCAATCAGCCTATCTATTATTTAGCCACTATTAGTTGTGTTTAGCCACTATTAGTAGCTGTGGGGTACAGTTACGTTGAAACCTTGTAGTCGTCTTCAGTAATGGTGGCAAATGTAATTTTAGTGGAACTAAATTTGTGTGCAGTACATTGAAGTTCCCCGTGAACCATACATATTAATTATCGATGAAACTGTGCCCCTTTGGAGGAGATGCATTGCAGAGAGGGCAGAATACAACCGTTGCTTCTGCACTCCATCGCAAAATGACGTTGCGAAAACGCGCATAATAAATGCATTATCCGTGTTTTCGCAAAACCAGACTTAAATATGTTGCACGATTGGCAACTTTAACAAATCTCTGCTCCTCCCTCAGACACAGGTGATAAGCGATCGGCCGAAGAGTAGCTGGCGCCGGACAGAGTGTGCTGCGCGTGGCCACGACCGGGGCAAGTTCCAGGAGCTCGGCCGTGCACATGACCAGGAACAGCACCCTGAATGCAGTGTGAGGGGCCCTGGGTGGTCCTCGAGACGTCGATGCCAAGGAACAGTAAAACGTTTACTCTCATCTGGTTTAACGTAAGACTTCTTGGTAGAGCGAACCAGGCGTAGGCCGATCGGGCGGAAATATTTACTGAGCAACCCACAAAAAATGGCGCCTCCAACGTGGGGACCGGTGGGTATGCCTCTGCTTCTGGTCATCTTAAGGGAGTCCCACGGATTCGTTGAGCGGGCTGTTTACTAACGCTAACGATGCCCGTCGAGACAAACAGTGTTGAAATTTTGGCAACTTGTCTTACAGCAGAGCTTGTCAGTTGTCTACTCGGGTCGATTACCGAAAGGATTCGAAGGACGAGGTTGCTGACGTGCTCTCTCCAGCACCTCCAGAATAGCGGTTGGAAGGAGGTGATGCAAACTGGGGGATGACGAGGAATGCGGGTTAAATACAAGAAAGTCATCTTCGGAGGCGGAGGAGAGGCGTCGCATGTTCGCTGGAAGGCAGGACGACGGCTGGCAGGAGGTGAAATAGCCCAGGAAGTCCTTGCAGACTGAAGACACTGCACGAGGGGACCAAATGTCGTGGCTTATGGTAAAGTGGTGAACAAGAAAAAGCTTGTCGAGGCCCGGGGAGCAGATGGGATTTTGTCAGCGGGTGTCGTAAAATTGCGGGAATAGCAGTGGACGCCGGAAACGGTGGCGGCCGAGTTTGTCAGCTGGTGTCGGAAAAATTGGCGGCAACAGCAGATGACAGCAGATGACACCCGAACGCTGGTGGACGAGTTTTGTCAGCGGGTATCGGAAAATTTGCTCAAATAGCATTTGACACCAGTTACGTTGACGGACGAGTTTGTCAGCCTCTGCTTTAAAAATTCCGGAAATTGCAGTTTACATCGGGAACGCTGGCGGGCGAGTTAATGACCACTACGATTCGTATTGGGCCAAGACGGCTTGTTAGTTCGCGTCATCGCAACGAACGACGAAGAGCACAGGGCCGACACTCCCTTCAGGGTGGTGGTTCCTCGGAGGAGATGCTCTTTCGACTTCACTCTGGTTGGTCGTGGCAGTGGCAGCAAGACTTTTCATAAGTTATGTCGCGTCACGAGCTGTCTGGGGATGAGACGGGAGACATTCCGCTGGGCTTGTAGCTGCCCAGCTTGTGTTGAAGCACGAACGGTTCAAGTGGGTCTGCTCGCTGAACTGCCGCCCCCTCCGAGGGCCGATGAGTCCCTAGAACCCACATGCACGGGGGCGGGATGGGACGTTGACGCTTCCATCGAGTCGCAGGTCAGAGGGTGAGAGAAACTCACCCTCTGAGAAACGAAGCTAGTGGTTTTGCTGCATCGCTTGATCCGAGGTGAGGGGGCCCCTACGAGGTAAAGATGCGAGCGTGGTGTCATCTATGCTTACTCGGCGAGACACAAACGAGTAGTCTGGCCCGGTTCACATCGCTGACTTGGAGAGATACTGCCATCGCGATGTGGAAGATGATTAACATAAGGTTGCGGTAGGACACAGGAAATCCCCGGTTCCTGTCGACCCAGGAGCGAGTTCCGGTGTGCCGAGGTAGCCGCGCGGGACATGATTCCGTCGGCAAGCAATTTTGCAGTAGAGGCTGCGGCGGCTTCCACGATCTGCGGCAGAGTGTTTGTTTTATGTGCGTGGTTTTAACACTTTGTTCTGCGTAGAATGGGTTCCTGGAAAGACAGTCATAGGCGGCGTCACCCAGGAAGTCCACCGGGAGGAAACACGGGCCTATCCGTTTTCCCATGTGCAAAGGGTGGCTAATAGTGGTTCGGCCTGGCGAACGGTTTAATCGGGCAGTTTTACGCCCGCAGCGACCTCCAAGCGGAACGGGCGGGGGGGGGGGGGGGGGGGTCCGTCCGCATTGGGGGGACGAGCTTAGAGCAGGCCCCTGCTGTATCGTGGTGAATGGGACAGCGAGCGAAGGACAGGTCGTAATCGTCTGCCGGCTTTGATAGAAGAGCCAGCTGCGGCCGGCACCAAAAAAGACCGACGCCGAGGGTCCCACCATCACCTACGCCACTTTAGGACGCTACAATGTGACCACTCCGGCAACACTAGTAGCAACCGCTTCTCCCGACACCTTAGACAGCCCCGACTAGAGCGTTGTGCTCTGTTTTGCCAGTCCACAAACAAACCCACTATGGCTGACGTGGAAGAACTTCTCTCTGAGGCCCATGAGATCCCGAGTACTGGAAGTCCTCCAAGTACGGGCCTTGAAGGGGGAGTGTGTGCGAGATGAGGGTGGAAGACGACTGGACGGGGGGTACGGGAGAAGCGGTCGGCCGGAGAGACACGAGCTGGCGCAGGACAGAGCGGGCTGCGCGAGGCTGGGTCAGGGCAGGAACGATGGAGCCAGTCTGGCCCATGGCGATCCCCGCAGCGCACCAGCGAGGTTCGGATCAGGACCGGCGGGAACGGCAAGCCTTGGCCATACCGACCTAGGCCATGACGATCCCAGAGTGGTCCCTTAGGGAGGCTCTGGCTGTTATAGCCCGAAACAGCTAGCCTACATCAGCACAGGCGTAGAAAGGACGATCCAGAGGCCTGGATCGTCCTTGCATCGTCCTGCGAACTCTGGGCGATGGGCGACAACCAGGATGAGCGGGTCTAGACTGTGGTTTCTCGAGGACGGGCAAGCGGAAAGTACAGTAAACTCGTTCGCTGTATTCTCGTTGTGTTCTGTCACTCCTCGGGAGACGAGTGAAGCACACACCGATCGAGCGGCGATTATATACAGCGACCCCTCAAAGTTCATAAAATTAATTGAGTTTGTTTGTAAGACGACCAGCAAGTGTCTAATTAGAACCATATGTTAAGTTTAACTCTAAAAAGTAATTTAACAAGTTTATGTTAATTGTTTTACCTATTCTAACAACTACCCGTATGCTACATCTCCCTGGCCGTGAATTTAACCTCTGCAAAACGCATTAGTGTAAATTTCAAGGTGTGTCTTTTAGTAACATAAGTAAATGTATTTATTAGCGCAAGATCAACACAACATTCACAGAACATTAACACAACCTTGTGGTACCGTTAAATGTCACGGCCTCTCAGACTTGTTGCGTTCTCTTCCAGTTCAGTTCCCAGTCACTACGCTTTTAATGATTGAATACGAAATAATAGATAATTGATAGCCATTTCATGCTCTTCCGCAGTTATTCTACATCTAAGTCACCGTCTTGTGGAGTACGTTTATCAGTAAAGAAAACTGTGGCGGCAGATGTCGCCTACAGAATGAGATATTGAAATCTATGATCATGCTGCAGCAGTGTTTTCTAACATCTGCAAGATTTGGCTGTGTCGCGTTGCTTGAAACTTTTAATATATCCCTGGGTTTTGTTTTGATGTATTTGAAGCAGCGAGTGCTACTGAACAAAGTGAAGTTATTCGTTTCTTTTTCCTAAACGTTTTCAACGTGCGACACAAAAATCTGTCAAAAGTGTTCCTATATATTTTGAGCACCTTCCCGCCACGTGGAGCAAAAACCTTAAATAAACCTAAAATACATGTATGCTAGTGCCTTATAGCGCTTTAGAAAGTATGGATGGAGTTGATGCGCTTAAATGATGGATATAATTGCACGTGATTATGAGAAAAGGAAAACTGGGTAAACGAGGTGGTTTAGTTTAAAGTTAATTAACGAAACGAGAGATATCGTTCTGCAAACGCTTTCGCGGCCGAAGTTTCAATTTACGTTAGGCTAAAACATAAAGTTGATGTCAAATCAAGGAGCCTGCCCATCAAAATGTATTACAGTTCTTCACTTATGTTTATATTTTATTGATCATACTTTCAAAGCTCCAAAATAGCTGGTGTAATTCAAACATATTGAACCAGGACTATGAAGTTCTGGATCGTTTTGTATTCTGGAAATTTAAGCTCGGTCTTAATGGTAAAACCAAAATAATGAACCCGCAGTTAACTTTATTTTATGACCACAAATTACCCTTGGCTTGTTGGTGGTGTGTATGTACGTAAAAAAAAAAAACAAACTAAAACAGCTTGAAATCTCGGATTTGGTGTAGTTTAAACATAATAGGATCAGATATCACATATCTTTGCCATTTTTGACAACTAAAAGCATATAATTAGTCATACAAATAATGTCCAAAGAAAGCACTTGCATTTAACTATAATTTGCTGAACACAAATTATCTTTATCTAGAGTTGATAGTTATATTTAGGTTTTGGTAGGACATACGTCTTAAGTTTGAATACTATAATGCTCTTATTAAATTGTCACTGATTCCAAGATAATTAATGTGCAAAATTACTGAGGTACTATACTGTGAAAAAAAAGTTAACTGGAGATATGCTTTAGCTCTTAATACCTAAGTAAGGCCGAAGCGATAGTATAATTCTCTTCGTAGCCGATAGAGACAATGCGACCTCTTCAAGAGAGACTTGATGCGTATTTGTCTTAGTGCATCGCTTGGAACGCCATGTTAGGGACATAGGGGAAACCATACGTTTCAGTGGCAGATCCCTAGATCCTTGCAGTGAGCGAGCCAGAAACATTACAGCAAGACAGAGGCGTCGAGTGGACCGCGGATGTTTTTGGTGCGTTCCATCGTGAAAGGGCATGCCTGCTGGAGCAACCCAAATAAAACGAATGATTGAGCTTAATCAGAAGCCAGTAATATTTATTTCTTTTTTTATTGAGACTGCAGTTCTCCACTGACATCAATAGAGGGAGTGGTATTGATAATGATTTCGTTTTCCCACCAGCAGCACTAAGATGCTTTTACATTTGCGAATTCGCGGTCGGATCCACGCCGGCGGCGAGGCGCTTTTGGAGTGGGGGGGGCGAGATCCGCTCGTCGCTGGCGGAAAATCTGTATCGTTCCTGAACTAATATCCACCTTTTTCGGCAAGGACGAACCGATTTCTTCACCCAGCTTCCAATTCCGCTCGGCGCTAGTGCCCGTCCGCCTGCAAATCCGAAAAGTTAAGGTACCATCACGCCTGTCGCATGAGTGGTTACGTTAGCGCACCACCCACGCGTTCCTATTTTTCTAGGAGTTGCTGATTTAGTAATTTTCTATGACGGTCATCAAGTTATTGAGTGAAAATTTATGTCGATTTTCACATATTAAAAAAAGTTAATCGTCAAATCGTAGTTCGGTTTTTGACATATTGTGAGGATTAGCCCCTATTAAATGTCCCCTCGGCCGTATAACTCACCACCACAGATCGTTTAAGCGTAGCTTTCACGGTTGTTTGAAGCGACTCTGTAAAGCCTAAAGAACACCTTGTATATATTTCTCTTTTGAAAACAAATATAATGGCTATTTTTTTAGAGTGCGCTCAAGAAACACTAGCATCAATGACGCATCCTGAACAGTCAAACATCGCGCTCCTGGCTGGTAGTTGAGTCCGACTTGCAGAGATGGCGCTGGTTGTCCGCTGGCGTTTTTGTGTTGTGCGCATAGGGGGCGAGAAATGAAACGTGTGTATCGTTTTTTTTTTTTTTAAATTCCCTATATTCCTGCTTTAGTGCAAGAGCGTTCTCGGTACATTGAACGTTATTTGGAAGCCAGGCAAGGCAGTCCTCGTC
The DNA here is from genome assembly GCA_013358835.2 of Ixodes persulcatus. Classification (NCBI taxonomy): domain Eukaryota; kingdom Metazoa; phylum Arthropoda; class Arachnida; order Ixodida; family Ixodidae; genus Ixodes; species Ixodes persulcatus. The sequence continues at coordinate 613,467 of JABSTQ010009633.1, read as the reverse complement.
GTTGCAATATATCTTCGAATACTGTAAAATGAAGGGGTTACCATCTATCACAAACGGAGAATATGTGCACGAGTTGCTACTCCTACTCAAATTATATTTGAGAGAGAGAGAGAGAGAGAGAGAGAGAGAGAGAGAGAGAGAGAGAGAGAGAGAGAACCTTTATCCAAGCCGCCCATGTCCGGACAGTGGTGAGGCCTTCCGGGAGATCTTGGCGTGTCAAGTCGGAGCTCGGAATATATTCGAAGAGCTTTTCCAAATAGCTTGTCGGTAGAGCGCTGCGGATTTGGGCGAAGCGTCATGTTAGCCAAGGAGATGAAGCCTTGCACAGGTGACGACAACACCGGCTTCTATCGGGACGAACAAAACAGGTTTCATACTGGGAAAGTTTTGAAGTGTGCAAAGGTATTTTCGTAAGTCTTCTAGGTATATAAAGGTTTCGACTCGAGGGTAACAGCGGAGGAATTAAAAAAAAATACAATAGATTACAAAAAAACGCTCCCTAACCCTGAGATGTAGCTTAAATTTAACATGCACGGCCTTGCCCCTGAAATAATTTTACCACAAAATTGTCAGTTTGCTTTTGACATGCAGGCCTGGCATCTAAGCGGGTCTTCACTGGGTTGTATTTTCTGTAAAGAATGGAGCACAGTTCTTTTTTAAATATCTTGCACCCCAACAGGGAAGGATGCTCTACTTTGATCCCGGCGCCTTTTTCTTTAGTTATTTCAAGACGTCGCCCTAAAATGAACTTATGTTTTTTATCTGATGATCTGAAGGCATGATGTTTACCCTACACAAAGTAATGTGCACAGTGAATGGAATGTACGCACGTTAAGCTCGTGAGTCGTGCCTGTTGTGACTTGAACGTTATGAACCAACAGAATAGTCGGCCAACTGAAGTACCTCGGGAGACATACAATTTTTGCAGAATAGGGAATCGGTTTACAAATATTAGCGACATAATATTTGATATAATTCGTGGTCTGCTTGATAGCCTAGCCTCAAAGTCATATTCGCTGTACCTACCACCCCGACATTCCACATCCAAAAGCAGAAGGTCGTTTGAGAGTCATGAGATATTGTAGCGTAGTGATACAAGAAATACATGGCAAATAAATTCCGACACTGAATGCTTAATGAATTGCATAAATCGTTGTACGTATTTTGTAGACCCCATGTGTAAACACGTAACCTGATGACTGAAAAATGTTAGTGTCAGCGTGGTTTTTGTGACAATGAGGGTAGACGGAATCAGTACACGTCAAACGTCTTGTTAGACGTGAACCACGTGACACTTGTAGCTGCGCTCCTAATGCCTCTCACCAAGGTAGCAAATTATACAGTTGCGGTTGTCTGTAACTGTATAATTTGCTACCTATAATTTGTAAAAAGTAGCATGTGCATAGCGGTGAGGCTCAACTATAGAGCCTGTGACACAGAAAACGTCATGGGTCGGATAAAAAAGTCTGAGAAGGGAGGTCGAGACATAAACTGCGGCATTCGAGCCGCAGAGTGATGGCCCGACGTGTATCACGTTACATGGGGGAGACGCACTCGACCCAAGCGGTCGTATGCCGGGTGGCCCTCTTGTAAACACGAAGGTTTTGTTTTGGGAGAAGGTGTAGATGGAGGCACTTTTCCTTCTCTCGAAATTTACGCGACAAGCAGACCACAACTTGACAGACTCGTGTCTCTGTCTGTTTTAGAACTGCCCTGGAGAATGTTGTTCATTTGGAAGGCCCATGTCTTAAGGAAATAGGGCAGACTCACGGGGGAATGGCCCTTGGGAATGGAAAGTTTCCACGCTGGGTGTGAGCACCTGGGTAATAGGTTAAGAAAAAGAGAGCAGTGCGCGGAAAGACTAGGAGGCAAACGGATGCACCTCGTCGTCGAGTGGGGCGACGAGAGCGCTGTCGACGGCCACTCTCCAAGTATAGGACGACGTTTTGTAGTGTGTACCTGCGAGTGAAATCTCTTACAGTGGCTGAAAGGCCAGGGGGCCCGCCCATAGTGAGCACAGCCAGCCACCGGAACTTCTCCACCTTCGACAAACAAAACAGGAGGGTGTCGTCAACAACTGACAGGCCAGAAGAAGCTTTTCGCGCTCGCGGCTTACTCTCAAATTCGCATTTCGGTTTTGCTAGCAATCGTACCTTTACCGGCGATCAAATTGCACCGTCGAACCTAAATTCAAAAACGTTTTTTTTTTTAAGCGTGATATTCAGATTACCGGGTTGATTTGTGCAAAGTGTGTGCAGCGTAATTGTCTTGTTGTCCAGAGTAGAAATGAAGCTCTCTACTTTATGCACGTAATACGTTTCCTTCGCTAATCATTGGTGAGACTCTTACTGGAGCGCGGACTTATAGCTAGGTCACTGGCCCATTTCTTAAGAACGTCAGAGGCTAAACACCCCAAGCCTTTACATCCTGGAAGGCGTCTCCAACTCGTGTGTTTGCAGCGTCTTAAAAAGTGCTACCTCGATTTCTTTACCCTGATTACATCATGTTGTCAAGTTGTCGCCGGTCGCGATCCTGACGGTGTCACGGCAGCGATGGTGGACGCGGCACTCCCCTGTTATGCTGCACATCACTCTCCAGCTGGACAGCCCAAGGAAGGTAGAGGTGCTGGTACGATGCGACGACAGCTACAGTCCGGTTCCCTCGTACCTTTCGCCGGGACTCTTAGCACCAACCAACAGTATCGCAAAATCTGACAACATGACGCGGCGGATCCTGTGACGTCTTTTGTTGCCACACCGTGACTGCTTTTGGTATACTGGGTGTTCCATTTTAATTCGAATAGATTTGTTACAAAACGTTCGTAAAAGCTGCACTAATAAGGTTTGTGCAGGTCAGTTATACGGCCAGGACGACAATATGTGGGTGGCTAATTTTTGAGACAAGTCGGATAATTAACTAAGCTACCTTAAATAACTTTTTATTTAGTTAAAATAAGTATATGGCTTCAATTAGAAACATTCTGAACATAATCGAACACCACTATATCAGTTAATTTTAGAACGACTTGAAGTTTGTGGGAAACTCGAAGGCGCGCCAAAATTTCCACTCGTGCAGCAGGCGCAAAGCAAACAGTGGCAAAACGTGGATGATTAGGTTATCGTCGTGTTCCGCCAGTGCTACTTTTGCACCTGCTGCACGAGTGGTAACTTTGGTCCCCCCCCCCCCCCCCCGAGTTCTCAACGAGTTTCAAGTCGTTCTAAACTTGACTGATATTAGCCCCGTGCGCGACCGAAAGCGTCGCTGTGGTCGGCCTACCACGATTGGCCGAACGCTGACTATGACGTCGGAAAGGGGATTTTCATCGACAGAAATAAGAGGAATGAAAGAACTTTAATTTTGACGGTGTTGGCAGTGTTCCTTTGAGAGCGCAATGATTTCAAGCTTCCACCATGCTAATAACAAACACCATCGAACTTGTTGTTTGCAAGGTAATGACGTCACAAAGGGGAACCACAGGAGGGCGCCACCAAAACTTCTCGCCGCTAATAGGGTTTTCGATTATGCTGAGCATGTTTCTAATCGAAACAATATAATTATTTTACTAAGTAAAAAGCTAATTAAGGAAGTTTAATTAATTATCGAACGTATCGCAAAAATTAGCCACCTATATAATGTCCCCTTGGCCGATTAACTCACCTGCCCAAACTGTATTAGTATTTTGCGGATGTTTTTTAATAAATCGGTTCGATTTAAAATGAAATACCCGGCATAGGCGGTAAAGGAAGCTAATCACAGCAGTCGAAAGGTGTGCCAGGCGCCATGTGCTCAACGAAGAAATTGTGCGAGCCTTGTTGGGTGCGTTTCAAACACCAATATCAAGGTCAACAGCAAACGCAAGAAGACATGCTAATCGCGGTGTGATACTCAAAATAGCGATAGTCATGCGAGGTGCATGTTAAACACCGTTTGTTAAAGTACCTGCCGCTTCTTTTATTAATAGATACATTTTTCCAAAACTTCGAAGCAGGTGATTATTCCTCGATCAGAACTTGCAAGTGTCATCATATATCTGGTATCTTGAGGTACCGCAGAGCAAATCGTATATAAAATCGCAGGCAAGGGTGCTTTGTCCAAGTCGGCTCTCAGGAACAATGACGGAGCATGCGCTTTCTGTAGTGGATGAAGATGTGTGTTATACAGTGTTTTTGAATACACATACTATCTGCCCGATGCTGGTCACTATGCCGGATAAGATAATCAATTAATATGTAGATGTCAAGTAGAACATGCATTTTAACTTGTTCGAGCGGTCATTCCACCTAGGCTTTCACCCATATAGCACAACAAGGCAGTCGAAGTAGTGAATATATCGGATTGACATTAACGCTCGCACAGAAAGTGTAGTCCGCCCATAGTCAATGACAACCTAAGTAACGCAGGGCGTCGCAAGCCTCAAGCATCTTATAAATCTGCAGCCTATGAGATAGCGGAGTTATCCGTTATCCAATATCCGATTAATCCGATAAATCTGTCATGAAGGAATCACAAAGCAAGAAGGGTGAGCATTATAAGCCAGCTTTTGCATCTCTCTAACTGTCAGTGAAACTATTCTTTTTTGTTCACGTTATTTGCCCATTTGATCTGACCGTAAAGGTGTTAAAGGATTGGTTTATTTACCAGGTTGTTGCTAATCCCAGGTAGAGCGTCAGAGGAAATTCCTAACTTGGCACAAGCTTTAAGAACTCAGAGGCCTAACTTGGGCCTAATACGGGTTTGCTCCAACACGTTAATTAGTGCCAGAGTTTCTTTCTTTGGCGTCTCTATGACTTTTGTCTGGCCCGCCACAAAACTGCTAAAGTTAAATTAAAGCCAAAGATGTCAAGTGTGAAGCGAAGAACTAGCGATGAAACCTAAATTTGGTACTCGTCAGGGAATCTAGGCAAAATGATGCCGGACGATAGCCAAACTACCAACAGTAAAGCTCAGCTTTGTCCCTTGCTCGGCGAATTAGGGCAAAGATACCCAGACTCTGGCCTAAGCGGGTCAAGTTTTGCTTTACCTTGGCTCATCGGGATTTTTAATGCCCTAAATATTAAGGCAAACATCATATTTTGACCAAATAATTTCTGCTACTGGGGAATAAATGAAAGCGAGCGGAGCAAAAACTAGGATTTTTCTTTACTCTAGTAGCTATTAACATTAAGTATGCTGGACATGGGAGCCTGGGGAACTTCATTTCGAAAAAAAAAAGCAGAATATATTTTATAAGACAATGCATGAACACAAAACGAAGGAAGGTGTTTTAGATAGTAGAAATAGTTTTCTTAAGCGTATATATATCTCTGAAAAAGGGAAGAGTCAAGGCTCGGCAAACATTCCATCTCAATTATAGCGTAAGGGTTAGTCTGTCTTTTTAATCCTTCATTATTTGGGTGTGTTTACGTATAATAATTTTATGGCATATATCTCTAGTACTCTCACAGGCGTGACTCGCATTTAAGAGGTCTCTCTCGAGAATGTACACTCACATGTATTATTCAATAAAATCTAGGTGTCCTAAAACAATGGCGCCTTAATCTTTTCCGAACTACTCCCAATAGAAGCTCACACAATTATGCCTGCGTTCGTTCCTCTTTTGAACAATCTCCAGCGAAGCTCTCTTCTGAGATTGCCATCAGCTGGCTCGTAAATTTCTAGTTAATATCGTCAACGGGATCAAAAAATGTTCCTTAAAACTATAATTTTAGTTAACAACACTGGCAGGATACTTTCCGTACAGACCTTGTACATGTAAAAATCAACTCTGCGAAGCGTTTTAGCGCACTTCTCCAAGTTATTAGATAGTTTTTTTTTTATATTACGTATAAGATCAACCGCAATCACTCTGCGTTCTTTTAGCGTTGCGAGCTCCCTCGCTGCTCATGGGCGTCGTCACCATGCGACAATCGAAGACGCAGTTTGGGCTCCCGCGTACACCCAGTGTGGAACACGGAAAGCTAACCTAAACGCGTAGTGCTTTCGACTTGTCAAATTCGTATTACTAGAGCTTACTATTAAGAAAAACGGTCGTACCGCTTATGTAGGCCATCCTTACGACTCCGCAGCTCTCGACGTCGATAAAAGTAACGTATAGTGGCAATGACTCACCTCCTGAAATTCAAGTATCGAGAAAACGTTTATTTTGTATCAATCTAATCACATCTGCTGATATTAAAAAACACGAACTATCCTTGCCTTTGCAACTGAGAATAAACATGTTTGCCATGGGTACATGCTAGCTGTTGTGAACAACAGACTTTTAGATTTTGGTTAATGACTTAATTCATAGACCAACGAACAGACTACTTACCACCATCGGCAGTAAAGAAACCCATATTTTTCACGGTATACCCTTCACTTGCTCCAAGCGTTGCCATTCCGAGGCTGTGGACCATGAATGATAATAATATTGACATCAGATACGAGAGAAAAAAATATTAAGTGTTAACATATTGTACAATAGGTATTTTTCTTTGTTAGCTCATGCGGCGTGATATCTAGTTCACCATATTTTGTCCGTCGAGGCGTGGCTTGCCGTGTGGACTCACGACATCACAGGTTGAATCATAAGGTCCCAAGCCACAGCGCAGCTGACGTATGACGTGAGCATTTGAGACGTAAACAAATCGATAAAGTAAATTGCGCAATAAATCTCCTCTTCTCGCAATTACTTTAGTTACCACAACTACTAAAGGTCCAAGTGTACTAGGCATACAAGGACCTACGCGCACCCATCAAAGAAGCAGAGCCCATGGAAAACTTCTCATAAAACTACGCTCATTACTGACTACTCCCGATAAAATTTAAATTTGTGTTGACCATTCTGATGCACCCGATGATCACAAGAGTAAGTCGTGTGTGCAGCGCATACGAGACCACCCAAGCCTTCATGCAACCAAGCATAGCAAATCAGAGCGCACGCATAAAACACGCGCAACACATTCCGTGAGCCGCCTGGTGGCTCCGGGATTCTTCTTCCGGCCACGAAAGAGAAATGTCGTCGAATCAAATCTCAGACGGAGCACCGAAAAACGGCCCCCACCGGCTGTAACTTTTTTTTGTTTTTGACGCATCGTATCATCGTTTTGCGAGAAATACAAGTCTGTGATACCGCCAATGCCGAACGGAATGACGTTTTCAAACTCAGTTATTAATGCGATAGCGTTTAGGAGGTCGTGTCGCAGAAATGGCGGCGTCGCCGTCGGTGTCGGTGTCGGCGTCGGTGGGACGGGACAATCCACATTCCTGATTGGTTGACGGCGTCATGACGTGACAGCCACATAAGCTCGCCCGGGAATTTCTGAAAACCCACGACGCTCACGTGAAACTTGACGTCACGCGTGGAATGAAAGTGATTAAAACACTATACTCCGTTTCATACATCGCGTGCAACGCTGGGAAAGGTACGGTTTTTTTTTGTTTTTTTTTTTAAAGACGTATTTTTGCGTGCATTGCGGAAGTGCATATTTCAATCCCTCTTTTCTCGCTTTCTATTCATAAGTCGCCGAGAGGCCGCTTTTCTACCATTGCTCTGCCGCTATGCGAGTGTTATTTTCCTTCAACACCGAGTTATATTGCTTTTTCGTGCAGCGTGGAATGAGGAATTGCATTGATAGCAGCCTTGTCCTAAAGTTTATAACAAGACGTTAATCAACAATAGTTGTGGCCTGTACAGTTTATTATGAGGTAGCTGTTTCAATTTTTGTCCACACCTTTCTTCCATCAGGTGCTTTATTACATACCGGAAACATATTTTCTCACACAAGTTACTGCTGCGAGGTCTGGGCAAATGTGATTCTCGTGTCTTTATCAGTGATTTCCCTACACACCCTGGGGGGGGGGAGGGGGAGGGGGAGGGAGTTGTACACCCCCCTTGTTTTTCTGAAGGCATCCCCTTAATTCGGAACGACTCCTCCATTCTCTATGCCCCCCTTCCCCCTAACATTTAGACCCCTCCGCCTAATTTCAATTCCTGAGAAACTCCTGGGGGGCTATGTTCGACAAATGTTTCGTTTCTCCTAAAAAGAAACGGAAGTGACGGAACTGACGATACCGCGTCTGATTGGTTAGAGGCTCAAATGACGAAAGAGGGAACTTTCGTCCTTTGAGCCTCTAACCAATCAGACGAGGTATCGTCAGTTCCGTCACTTCCGTTTCTTTTTAGGAGAAACGAAACATTTGTCGAACATAGCCCCCCTGGTCTTGATGTTGTAAACATAATTGGAAAGCTATAACAGTTTGTTAGAGATATGCTCCCATTTGAGGCTTCATTTTATAGCTCCCCTCGCATCATTGTAGAAAAGAATGTAAACAACCTATAAAGAAATAATCACGGTAAAACACTTTACCCCTAGATCACTGTCATTCTCATGCTGGGATAATAAAATGTTTGGATTCGAGTTATATACTATTTTACATAAGTCAAATGCAGCACAAGTATACTGGTGCACAACACCACAGAGTAAGATCTTTCTCTGGGTGATATTTGGGATAGAAGATGGGCATTTCCTTCAGTGTCTCCTTTACGTTATTGGCAGGCGCAGGTTTAGTGTTACAACCGCAGTACTCGTCCGCAGCTGATTACAAGGTGTTTCACAGGGCGAAACAAATACCGTAGAAGGACGATACAAATGCTCGTCATTGGAGGCTTTCTCGGCTATCTGCTTCAAATGCAAGCCTTCCTGCCAGTGATAGCGAGCGAAAAATGGCAACCGATGTGGGGATTCCTTGCAAACATGCAATGATGACACTCAACTCCTTTTGCATTCGTGATTTTTTTTTTTTTTTTTGAAAGAGACACAAAAGTTTGAAGCCATCGAGAGACGCCCGATTTGCACAGATTGTTGTGGCCCTCACAAGGGCCGTTGGATAGACGAAAACACATACAGAATGCCCGCCCGTTACTCAAGTTCCTCGATGCCGCTCAGGTCTTGGCTAGATTCATCGGAGGAGCTACTCGTGTTTCCAACAGTGAATACCACTGGCTCAATTTCACTGTCGACAATGATGTCCCGTTCCCACGCTTCCTCTTCAACACGCTCAACGTGGGCACAACAGTTTCGCCAGTCCTCTTGGGTCACAGATGCCAGTGCTTCTGGTAGGAGCCGCTCGACCTCTTGGAGCGTAAAAAGCTTGTTTTTGCTCGCCACGTACCCCTTCACCTTGCTCCATACCAGCTCAATGGGGTTGAATTCACAGTGGTACGGAGGCAGTCGCAGGACTTCGTGGCTGTGGGCAGCTGCCAAGGTGTCGATCCGGTACACAGTGCCGGGTGTGTTGACCTTCTTGGAAAGCTCCAGGAGTTCAGCCCTCACCATGTCACCAGACCATGAAATTCCTTTCTTTGTGAGCCATGCCTGGATTTCGGCTTTCCGAGTCGACGACGTGGGTGCTTTCTCTAGAGCAACACTGTGGTATGGAGCATTGTCCATCACTATGATGCTTCTGGGAGGGATCTTGGGTAGGAGCTGGCTTGAAAACCACCCTTCGAAGTAGGTGCCATCCATCTCGGAGTGGTAGTCCGCAGTGTTGCCTTTCTTTGCCCTGAAGAAGTCAGCAGCACCTTCAACGAAGCCTGTTTCGCTGCTCCCAGCATGGACAAGAATCAGACGGCCTCCTTTACCAGACGGCGCTGCCAGACCTGTCGTCAAGCCCTTCAGGAAAGCGTCCTGCGAGGACTTCACTGTCTTGTCTTGCCAGACGAATTGCTTGGTGTGTCCGGCGTTCACCCAGGTTTCATCAAGGTAGACGATAGACCTGCGCGAAAACACCTTATATTGTTATTTCAAATTCTGTGTTAATTCCAATATCACAATAATGTAACACGACATAGATAATTTACTGGGTCAGGCTTAATTTTGCACACTTAGTTAACTATGGAAAAGTAAAATGAAGTTATGCGCTAAGCTTTTCTTAAAATCTACGTATCTCAATTACGGCAATCCGTGGGGTGAGCAAGCTGTTCCAAATAGCTCAAGGACGCATTTGACAATTCTGAAATTATGGACAAAGTGGAAAACTGTAAACGACTTAATTTTCGCGAGGACCTGAATTTCGCGAATCACCTACAATTCGCGAGAAATAGGTCCCGCGAACAATTTCAGTAAAATGTAGACATATTGAAATCTACATTGAGATCCCACCGGGTCGCGAAAATTAGAACCCGCGAATTATTCCAAAATTTCAGCTTTGACCTAAATCACGAAATATTGAGCCCGCGCGAAAAATAAGTCGTTTACAGTATGTGCGACGCGAAGACGGCATGCATGTTCCATATTAGTAAATTCATATAGCACGATCCGTACCTGCCCTGTCTTCGGAATTCTTTGATGGCTCGCAGATACCTTCGACGCCAGGCAATGATGTCGCTGCGCTCAATAAGCGCCAGACTCCGTTTCCTCTTCTCAAAAGTGAAGCCGATGTCTTTGAGCAACCTCCACAAAGTCGTCTTCGACAGGTCGGGCAGCTCGTCGTCTTCGTTGACAGCCTCCAGTATGCTATCAAGAGTAGGAATCTCCCCCTCTGAGTACTTCCGATGCACCTTCAGGCGAATGGCGTTGAGTGTGAACTCGTCATGCTTGACGGTTCGCGAGCTCGAAACCTTCACGTTACGAGGTCTTCGCTTCGGGGACGCTACCATGCCAGATAGACACTGCGCCTTGTACTTCGCGACAGTACGGGCGCACACTCCGGTGTCGTTACTGACCCTCTCCAGAATTTCACGAACCGACATCTCCGGGAATCGCGTTCTTGTACTCGCGTACACGTTGGCGATCACCTGCTTGCACTCTTTCGAGATCTTCGCACAACGAATCTTCGAAAATATCCGAGCAGGAGAGGTACTTGAGCTTGCTGCGTTAGACGCCATCTTCTCAAAACCGGCGAGGCAGGGGAAGGCGCTGGCAGCCGCACAACCCAAAACCCGAAGCGGCTGCCGCACGGACGAAAACGGAAAACAATTTAAAGTAGTTTACATTATCTGTTCCTTTTTATTGAAAAAAATCTGTGTTCTCTCGAAATCATAACGCCATTATCAGTTACTAGCTCCGAAGATGTACATTTTTCGACTTTTTTTTTTTTTGGAGGGGCCGCACTATTCTGTGGAGCGAACGTAGGCGCGGTCGGCAGTGCAAACCGGCGCGCTAGCTTTGACTGCGTTGCACGCTATGTTTGAAACGGAGTATAGATGTAATCGAAATTGAAGGTCGCCGCATGTCTCAAGTGATTTCACTTTAAAAAGTAAGTCTCTCATTTAAAGAAAAAAAAATGTTAAAATTTTGAGCGGAGGCGGTATTCGAACCCACGACCCTTAAGGTGCGAGGCAGATGCGCATGAAGGGCTTGGGAACGAGCAGAGGTTTATGTGTTTAGCCATCGCGTTCTACTGTTAAAAGTGACGCTCGCGTTCTCGCGCATTTTTTTTTTCACGGTCATTTGCAGGGGAGAGAATACCCCATCGAATATTTTCGAGAGCAGATGAAGAGAACCGGCGTCTTGACGGACATCATTACTTTTGGATTCTTTGAAATGAATAACGTTTGGCTAGCCACTCTTCGCTCACCGGAGGCCAAGGAGCGCCTGCTCAAGCTGAAGGAAGTGGAGGGGAAGGGCCTCAGCTGCCTCGTTTTTGACCCTTGCTCGACGGAAATGCGTCTTCGCATCCACTGGCTGCTCTTCCACGTTTCAGACGAGGCAGTTTGGAGGCTGCTTTGAAACTTACGGCAAGGTCAAAGAGGTCAGCCGCGAGACGTGGCATGCCAGCTGTTTTTGGGGGGATTGAGTCGACCACACGTTGCGTCCGCATTACTCTGAGGACGGACGTTACGCCCTAAGGTATGACTTGGCAACTTTGTATTGAGGGTGCGAATACCCCGATTGTCATTCCGGGAAGAGCTCCATGTGTCTGCGATGCAAGCTGTTGTACCGCATCTGGCAACCATTCGTATGTGTTTGCTTTATTCTCTTTCAATCACGTGCGTATACGTGATTTTCGATGTCAATAAAATACGGGTTGCTTCAGCCAAGCAGGCAGAAAACAACTGAACCGGACTACTGTGGCATTCGTTCTTGGCTGTCTAGGGTGGTTACATGGTCACCTTACCTTGGCGCATACTACGGAGTGACGATGAGGAGAAGCAATGCATTTTTTCAGGACGGACGCCACGTCCTACGTTCCTACCAGCGCCCGGACAACCGCCTATTCCATGGAACCAGTGGAAGGGCCTCACCTTCACATGCCTGTAAACGTCGGATGCACGCGAACGCACTCTGCAGAGATGGAAAGCCATTCTTCGGCACTCGCTCGGCGTGGAACGACAACGGCAGTTCGGCAATGCCCCAGCTCCCGCAACTGCAGCTGCACCTCTTCCATTGGATGGATCTGAAGAGTAGTACAACCGGACGCCCACCGCCGGGAAATCACCACCGGCGGAAAATTACCACCAGAGGGAAATCACCACCAGCGGGAAATCACCACCAGCAGCTTCGAAGTCAATCTGGCTAGATGTGACCGCCTGTTCTCAAGGGCGTCGAACATACTCCTAGAGCGTCGCCGGTTGGAACGAAACGGCTGTAGAAACCCGGTGAGTCTGCCGAAGCCTACAAATCCTGCTAATGACAAGTTTCAAGGATTTGAGACAGGGACGGTTCCCCTGACTTTGCGTGTCAGTACCAGCTCGTTTCTGACGTCGCGTCGGACAGGCTCCTTGAACGCCTGTTGTATGAAGGCAAAGGACTATGCTTGGAAACGGCCATTGCAATAGCGAGCCATTGCTAAGAAACATTGACAAATTTGCAAGAATTATCCGCTTCGGAGGGTGTCATGCAGACACGCAAATCACGTACGAACGTGACGCAGACTCGAAACTCTGCTGCGTCAAGGTCGGCATCGGAGCGTGATGCGATAAGCCATCGGTGCTTTTTCTGTGGATTTGCTCGGAATATAGACAGTTCCTCAAGCTGCAAGGCCAAAGATAGGCGTTGTTCGAAGTGCGCGAAAATAGGCTATTTCGAGCGGTGTGCCGGAGTACGAAAGACGAACAAAGCGTCCAGCAAGTTTAAGACAAAGTAGAGGAACACACGACAGCTTTTACACGTAGCGACGCGCAACGCCTGTCGCGGCATTTACGTCGAACTTGTAGCCGAAGGCGGGAAACTTCAGTTTTTAGTATATACGGTATCTTCGATTTTTGATATTACGAAAGATATCTTTATAAAGCACTACCAAGCGACCACGCCGTTCACTGCGTCGTCTCCAACCCTACTTAACTACTCCAGCGGCGAGATCCCGCTGAAGGCCTGCTTCCTTGCGAATGTCCTGTACCAACAGCTGTTCATCAGCGTGAGTTTCTACGTAGTCTGACAAGGACCCACAGGGCTCGGACTGCTCGCCATTCGAAGGCGTGATTTGTATTCAAGGGTCGACTTTGCAACGCCTGCTCACAAGTACTGTTTCCATTCATCTGCCGAT